>CM044358.1:3754794-3782294 GCA_024294585.1 Vipera latastei
TGAAAAAAGTGCCTAAGTCCCCCTTTTTTCCCTGTGCCGTTGTAACTTTGAACGGTCCCTAAACACATGGTTGTAAGTCAAGACTCCCAGCATCTGCTAAGTGCTATGCAAAAGGACTCCGGGCCCGAGGGAGGGGAAAACGGGCAATACAGGTAGTCCTCCACTTACGACCACAGTTGAGCTCCAATTTACGTAGCTGAGCGAGAAATTGGCTAAGTGAGCTTTGCCCCATTTTAGGACTTCCCTTGCCGCCTTTGTTAAGTGAACCACCGGCTGCTGTTCGCTGAGTCACACGGTCCTTAAGTGAGTCCGGCCTCCACCCGTTTGTCAGGAGGTCGCTAAAGGGGGAACCACGTGACCGCCCGGGGCACTGTGACCGTCATAAATCTGAACCAGCAGTCAAGCGTGACTGTGGGAATCGCCGCCACAGTCCATGAAGTGGGGGGGGTCATATGTCCCCTTTCTTCCCCCAGCAGCGTTGTAACTTAGTGAGCGGTCCCTAAGTCAGGGGGTTGGACTAGAAGACCTCCAAGGTCCCTTCCAACTCTGTTATTCTGCTAGTAAGTCGAGGACTCCCCCGTATTTGGAATGCCGCTTTCAAGAGCTTCATGGGTCTCTCTCTCTCTCTCTCTCTCTCCTCTCTCTCTCTCTCTCTCCTCTCTCTCTCTCTCTCTCTCCCTCTCCATTGCTCTCGTTCTCCTTCCATTCATCCCAGGCCCGGCTCTACCTTTCCCAGAATCCCCGGCTGCTCCGGATGCTGGAAGGAAGGTTGAAGGCGGAAGATAAATTCTCCCTGACCCGAGAGAACGTCCTGGGTGCTCTGCAGAAACTCAGCCTCAGGTGAGGGATCTGGGTGGGTGGGCTGCCGACAGCGGGGAGGGGGTTGCAAGCTGGGTGGGCTGGGCTGGGCTGTGGTGCTGCCTTGCATGATGATGATGATGATGATGATGATGATGATGGAAGGGTCCTCGGAGGTCATCTAGTCCAATACCCCCACCCTACCCAAAAGTGATGCGATGTGTGCAAGTCAGCCTCTGCCCACCAGGCTTGTCTAGGAAGGGCATCTAGAAAGAGACCCGCTTTGTGGCCCAAAGCGGGTCTCAGGAATCAGGACGACGGCCAGTCCCTCGGCTTAACGGCCCCAAGGCAGGCCAAAATTTCCACTGCTAAGCGAGACAGACGGTCAAGTGAGCTTTGCCCCCGTTGGAACGACCTTTGGCGCCGCTTTGGTTGAGTGGCTCAGCGGCGGTCCGTAAGTTAGCAACCGGGGTGGTCAAGGGAAACCGGCTTCCCCCACCGATTTTATTTTGTCAGAAGGTCGTAAAAGAGGATCACGGGATCACAGGGCAACACGACCGTCATAAAGGTGAGCCGGTTGCCAAGCCTCTAATTTGGATGAAGTGGACCATGGGATGCTGCGACGGTCGTAAGTGTGCAAAATGGTCGGAAGTCACTTTTTTCAAGTGCCATTGTAACTGTCGGAACGGTCACTAAACGATCCATTGTAAGGCCGAGGACTAGCTGGTATTATTTAGTGGTTTGCTAAATTTCAACCTAGAAGATGCACACAGTCGTCTTGATGTGGGATCTTTGGTGCTCTCTGAACTGGCCTCCCTTCCTTCCTTCCTTCCTTCCTTCCTTCCTTCCTTCCTTCCTTCCTTCCTTCCTTCCTTCCTTCCTTCTTCCACCTCCCCTGCTCCTTCCCTTTTCTTTTCTTTCCCTTCTCTTCCTTCTTTCCTTTTCTTCTCTTCTTCCTTCCTTCTTCCTTCCTTCCACTCCCTGCTCCTTCCCTTTTCTTTTCTTTTCTTCCTTCCTTCCTTCCTTCTTTCCTTTCTTTCTTTTCCTTCCTCCTTCCTTCCTTCCTTCCTTCCTTCCTTCCTTCCTTCCTTCCTTTTTTTCCTTCCTTCCTCTTCCTTCCTTCCTTCCTTCCTTCCTTCCTTCCTTCCTTCCTTTCTTTCCTTCCTTTCTTCCTTTTCTTCCTTCCTTCCTTCCTTCCACCCTCCCCTGCTCCTTCCCTTTTCTTTCCTTCCTTCCTTCTTTCTTTTCCTTCCTTCCTTTCTTCCTTTCTTCCTTTCTTTCTTTCCTTCCTTGCTTCCTTCCATCCATCCTTCCTTCCTTCCTTCCATCCTTTCTTTCTTTCCTTCCTTCCTTCCTTCCACCTCCCCTGCTCCTTCCCCTTTTCCTTCTTTCTTTCCTTCTTTCTTTCTTTCTTTCTTTCCTTCCTTCCTTCCTTCCTTCCTTCCTTCCTTCCTTCCTTCCTTCCTTCCTTCCTTCCCTCTCCCCTCCCCTCCCCTCCCTCCCTCCCTCCTCCTCTTCCTTCCTTCCTTCCTTTCCTTCCTTCCTTTCCCTCCCCTCCCCTCCCCTCCCCTCCCTCCCTCCCTCCCTCCCTCCCTCCTCCTCCCTCCTTCCTCCTTCCTTCCTTCCTTCCTTCCTTCTTCCTTCTTTCCTTCTTTCTTTCTTTCTTTCTTTCTTTCTTTCTTTCTTTCTTCTTTCTTTCTTTCCTTTCTTTCTTTCTTTCTTTCTTTCTTTCTTTCTTTCTTCTTCTTTCTTTCTTTCTTTCTTTCTTTCTTTCTTTCTTTCTTTCTTCCGGTCCTTGGTGCTCTCTGAGCTTGGTGGTTTTCTTACAGACATTTATTACCAAGCTAGATAACATCATCAGTGCTGGAAGGGTGCAAAAGGGAGGAGGAGGAAGAGGAGGAAAAGGACTGTGGGGTCCTTTGTGCTCTCTCAGTTTGGTTATTTTCTTGCAGACGTTTCACGATCCAAGTTGTGAACTTCAGGGCTACCGTGTTTTCCCGAGAATAAGACCCAACCCGAAAAAGAAGACCCCAAGCGTGATTCGTCAGGATGCTCGTAATATAAGCCCCACCCCCCAAAAATAAGCCCCAGTTAAGATCATCAGCCAGACGGACGCATTTAGTACCGTATATCCCCCCAAATAACACCTAGCTGGGAAATAAGCCTAATGTGTCCTTTGGAGCAAAAATTAATAGAAGACCGACCGGTCTTATTTTTGGGGAAACACAGTAAAGAAAGTGGAGAGAGGAGGAGGAAGAGGAGGACTGTGGGGTCCTTGTGCTCTCTGAGCTTGGTGGTTTTCTGGGAGACGTTTCATGACCCAACTAGGGAACATCACCAGTACAAGTGGGAGGAGGAGGAGAACTGTGGGGTCCTTGGTGCTCTCTGAGCTTGGCTAGCCCTGATGTCGTTACCTAGTCGGGTCATGAAATGTCTGCAAGAAAACAACCAAGTTCAGAGAGCATCAAGGACCCCACAGTCACTGTCCTCCTCCTCCTCCTCCTCCTCCTCCCCTCCCCACCGCACAAGGCCTTCTCCCTCCTAGCACTGATGATGTGACCTAGTTGGGTAATGAAATCTCTGCAAGAAAACAACCAAGCTCAGAGAGCCCCAAGGACCCCACAGTCCTCCTCCTCCTCCTCCTCCCTCCTCCTCCTCCCCTTCGCAAACCCCATTCCTTTCTAGCCCTGATGATGTTACCTAGTCGGGTCATGAAACGTCTGCAAGAAAACCACCCAGCTCAGAGAGCACCCAGGACCTCATAGTTCTCCCTCCTCCTCCTCCTCTTCTTTTTTCTCCTCCTCCCCCTCCTTTCCTCCTCCCTTCCCTCTTCCTCCTTCTCTCCCTTTTCCTCCTCCCCTCCCCCTCCCATCCCCTCCTCCTCCTCCAATCCCCCTCCCTCCTAGCACTGATGATGTTCCCTAGTTGGGCAATGAAACGTCTGCAAGAAAACCACCCAGCTCAGAGAGCACCAAGGGCCCCTCCTTTCAACCCGTCCTCCTCCTCCTCCTCCTCCTCCCCCGCCCCACAAGGCCTCCTCCCTCCTAGCACTGATGATGTGACCTAGTTGAGTCATGAAACGTCTGCAAGAAAAAAGCCAAAGCTCAGAGAGCACCAAGGACCCCCCACAGTCTTCCTCCTCCTCTCTGCGCACCCCCACTCCCTTCTAGCACTGATGACGTTACCTAGTTGGGTCATGAAACGTCTCCGAGAGCACCCAGGAGCTCAGATTTGTGGGACGGGTTAGCTAAAGACGCCAAGAATGGAAGACACAGGGGCTGAGTTTTGAGAAGCTGCCCTGAGGTGTTTCTGTCTTTCCTTCATGAAGACGAGCGCTAGAGACCTTTTAAAAGTGTGACAGGGAGCGGCCTGTCATGCGAGGCCGCACCTGGGGCGAGCGAGGAGTTCAAACAGTGTGAAATAACCATTGGAGCAGGTGAACTACTAGGCTGTATCAGCTGAGCTAATAATAGCTTCTGGACAATAAAGCTGTCGCTTTTCTCTCACTTTTTATGGCTTATTGCTCAGGGGAAGAAAAGAAAAGAACCGCGGTTGCATAACTAGATGATTTTAAAAAAAAAAACCTGCCCGCCTGGTGAAACATTAACCAGGCCGCTATCAGATCTTCCGTGTATGAGCTAAGCACAGGAGCTCAGCACAAAGAAAGTTATCTCTCTTTTCAAGGATCCTGGTTTCCTTCTGGGAGCAGATAACCGTGGGTAGGCCCTTTCCCTCCGTCGTGTTGCCCAAGTCAGGGGTCCCTAAGCCCTGGGCTGTGAGCCGCTCCCGGGTTGCGGCCTGTTCAAAACCGTGCGCCAAGCTCCTTTCGCATTCGTTACATCATCAGGGCTAGAAAGGCATGGGCTTGGAGGAATGGAGGAGAAGAGGAGGAGGAAGAGGAGGAGGACTGTGGGGTCCTTGGGGCTCTCTGAGCTTGGGTTGTTTTCTTGCAGACGTTTCATTGCCCAACTAGGGAACATCATCAGTGCTAGAAGGGAGGGGGGGCTTGTTATTATTTTTATAAGATATGCCCTATCATTGTTGGTGGAGTGTTCTTGGGGATGCGGTGGCTCAGTGGGTTAAGACGCTGAACTTGTCGATCAGAAGGTCGGCAGTTTGGCGGGGTCGAATCCCGAGTGCCGCGTAACAGAGTGAGCGCTGTTACTCGTCCCAGTTTCTGCCAACCTAGCAGTTCAAAAGCACGTAAAAAATGCAAGTAGAAAAATAGGGACCACTCCGGTGGGAAGGTAACAGCGTTCCGTGCGCCTTTGGCGTCTAGTCATGCCGGCCACATGACCATGGAGACGTCCTCAGGACAAGCGCTGGCTCTTCGGGCTTTGAAACGGAGGTGAGCACCGGCCCCGAGAGTCGGAGAAACGACTAGCACGCATGTGCGGGGGAACCTTTACCTTTACCTATATATAAAATACGTTATAACACCTATTAGAATAGATAATCAAAGGCGAGGGGTAGGCAACCTTGGCACTTTTATGACTCGTGGACTTCAACTTCCAGAATTCCCTGAGCCACTCCCAATTCTGAAGTCCACAAGTCATAAAGAGCCAAGGTTGCCTACCCCTGATCTAAGGGTAGAATTAGAATATGATAATCTATTCACGTTTTTCTGAATCCCCAGGCGGGCTTTGCAATCGGCCATGGTTAAGGACGGGCTCATACGTGGCTGGTGGAGGCCCTGAAGGAAACGGACTCCATGTCTGATTACACCCTGGCCTACTCGGTGGCGTTGCTCATGAACCTCTGCTTGCGCAGCTCAGGTAACAGCTCCGCGCTGCTGTGGCTGAAAACGGGCCTGAACCCGCAACTCTACCCTTGAGTAAAGGTAGTCCTCGACTTACGACCGCAACGGAGCCCAAAATTGCCACAGCTAAGCTAGACGGTGGTTTCGTGGATTTTCTCCCATCTTACGACCTTTCTTGCCACCATTGTTAAGCGAATCAGTGCAGCCGTTAAGTCAGTCACACGGTTGTTAAGTGAATCTGGCTTCCCCCATTGAGTTTGCTGGTCAGAAGGTCGCAAAAGGGGATCACCACAACTGTCATAAATACGGTGTTTTCCCAAAAATATTTGTTATTTTTAATATATTTTTTTTGCCTCCAAAAGAGGCACCAGGTCTTATTTTGTGTGTGTCTGTCTGTGTGTCTGTCTTTTCCACTCACCAATAGCACCGACCGGCCAGCCCAGTTCTGCGGCCGAAGGAGCAGCTTCATTCTAGAATAGAATAGAATAATAACTTTATTGTCACTTTGAATGTACGCTGATCCGCCTACGTTAAAATGAAATTTTGTGGAATACAGCTCTCAAAGGGTCACCACCCTCCGATATACAGTACACTGCATAAATATGACATACATACATACATAAATACAGACTTATGCCTATATCCATATATATTATATGAGTCAGAGAAACAACAGTCTTGTTGCAGCTGCCACAAAAGCCAACACTGTGCTAGACTGCATCAACAGAGGGAGAGAATCAAGATCCCGTGAAGTGTTAATACCACTTTACAAGGCCTTGGTAAGGCCACATTTGGAATTACTGCATCCAGTTTTGGTCACCACGATGTAAAAAAGAGGTTGAGACTCTAGAAAGAGTGCAGAGAAGAGCAACAAAGAGGATCAGGGGACTGGAGGCTAAAACATACAAGGAATGGCTGCCGGAATTATGTCTAGTTTAACGAAGAGAAGGATGAGGAGTGACAGGATAGCAGTGTTCCAATATCTCAGGGGCTGCCCCAAAGAAGAGGCAGTCAAGCTATTCTCTAAAGCACCTGAAGGCAGAACAAGAAGCAACGGATGGAAACTCATCCAGGAGAGAAGCAACCTAGAACTAAGGAGAAACTTCCTGACAGAACAATTCACCAGTGGAACAACTTGCCTCCAGAAGCTGCAAACTGGACGTTTTTAATAAAGAGACTGGACAGCCATTTTGTCTGAAATGCTATAGGGTTTCCTGCCTGAGCAGGGGGTTGGACTAGATGACCTCCAAGGTCCCGTCCAACTTTACTATTATTGTTATTATTATTATAGTCCGGGTTTTGTATACATGTGCATGGCGAGAAAAGGGAATCTTGCGAGTTTACCAGACGAGTGGCATAGGGAGCAAAGCTATTACAGAATCGTGTAGTTCTGCGGCTGAGAATGGAGCTCCGGCCTCCATTTTGTAGCCAAAGGCCTTCCGGAAAGGTCTCATGAGTGCAAAAATGCAGGCCGGAGCTCCATTCTCAGCTGCAGAACGAAGCTGCTCCTTCCGTGGGAGGCCTGGCTGAAATGGGAAGCTCCAATCCCCACCCCCGGCCTAGCTTGATTTTTTTTAGGCCTGCGCCTCGCCCCAAAACTGGGGTTTATTTGTGGGGTAGGGCTTATATTGGGCCCACCCTCAAAAATCAAGCTAAGGGCTTATTTTCGGGGTAGGTCTTACTTTTGGGGAAACACGCTACGTGCCAGTTGCCGAGGGTCCGGATGTGGATCGCCTGTCAACTGTTGTGTGAAAAACGGACGTCTCCCTTTTTTTTTTAATTGTAACTTTGAACGGTCACCAAATGAATCGTCGTAAGTTGAGGACTACCTGTATTTGGCAGCTACAGCTGGGGCAGGAGGCAGCGGTCCAGGCAGGTTTGGCGCACCCCTGTTGCGCGATGCCCTCTGTTGCTAGTTTGTTCTGCCCATAAGCGGGATTTAATGGCTGCTCGGCTGACCCTGAGGTCCTGTGGACGGATGGGTGTTTTGAGTGGACACCCACGTCTGCTTGTGCCTTTTTTTTTCCTCCGCAGGAAAGAAGACGTGCGTGAAAATTGCAAACGAGATTCTCAAAGTTCTCTCGGACCTCCTTGGCCACGAGAACCACGAGGTACTTGCCACAGTGATCATTTTCGAGGGCGGGTGAAGAGGACCAGTTTTCAGAAAACCAAACCACCGCGTGTCTCATTTGGGATGATTTGGGATGTCTTGATTCTGGCGAATAATATTCTGAGGGCCAAATGAAATTCTTAAACTCATAACATCATCTGGACTCTGTAAAGATAATCTTCTCTCCTCCTCCTCCTCATCTTTTTCCTTCCTCCTCCTCTTCCTTCTCCTTCTCCTCTTCTTTCCTCCTTCCTTTCTTCCTCCTTTCCTTTCCTTTTTTATTTTTTTTATTTTTTTTATTTTTTTATAATCACCAATGCTTAATATTTTATCAGCAACATATTGTCTGAGTTCCAACGTTTACCTTACTAATAATACATGTTAAATTCCTTTCGCTCTACCTCGTTTTTTTCTAGCCGTTGATAAAAGGTATCCCATGTTCTAAAATAAACTGAATCTTCTTTCTCTTTCATTTTTATTTTTATTTTCATTTTCAATTTTCCTTTCCTTTCCTCCTCCTCCTCCTCCTCCTCCTCCTCCTCCTCCTCCTCCTCCTCCTCCTCCTCTCTTATGTCCCCAGATCCCCTTTGAATGCTGGTTCATTTTAATCTCCTTTGTTGCAGATTCATCCCTATGTGAACGGAGCCCTTTATAGCATCCTTGCAGTTCCGTCCATAAGAGAGGAAGCTCAAGCAATGGTAAGACGCCCAAATGTTTTGGGACATTCAATGGGCCAGAGTCCCAGGGGAAGGCAACCTTGGCTCTTTTATGACTCGCGGACTTCAACTCCCAGAATTCCTCAGCCAGCCTGGCTCAGCTTGGAAACCTCTCCCTTTTTCCTCAGCACGGCTGGCTCAGGAATTCTGGGAGTTGAAGTCCACCAGTCATAAAAGCCAAGGTTCCCCACCCCTGAACTATCCAATTAAGGCAGTGATTCACAACTGTGGCCCCTTTAAGATGTGTGGACTTCAACTCCCAGAATTCCCCAGCCAGCATGGGGGAACTATGGCCCCTTCATGACTTGTGGACTTCAACTCCCAGAATTCCTGAGCCAGCATGGCTCAGCTTGGAAACCTCTCCCTTTTCCCTCAGCACGGCTGGCTCAGGAATTCTGGGAGTTGAAGTCCACAAGTCATAAACGAGCCAAGGTGGCCTACCCCTGTCCTAACCTATACATGCATCTATAACCATTCTTTGGGGCCTACCATCTTGTGGGGAGGGGGGATTCCGATGTGGGGGATATACAATATGCTTTCCTTATGCCACACTGCCTTTTCCCCAGAGCAGGAGTAGGCAACCTTGGCTCTTTTATGACTTGCAAACTTCAACTCCCAGAATTCCTGAGCCAGCATGGGGGAACTATGGCCCTTTCATGACTTCCAGACTTCAACTCCCAGAATTCCTCAGCCAGCGTGGGGGAACTATGGCCCCTTCATGACTTGCGGACTTCAACTCCCAGAATTCCTCAGCCAGCATTCCTCAGCCAGCATGGGGGAACTTTGGTCCCTTCATGATTTCCGGACTTCAACTCCCAGAATTCCTCAGCCAGCGTGGGGGAACTATGGCCCCTTCATGATTTGTGGACTTCAACTCCCAGAATTCCTGAGCCAACATGGCTCAGCTTGGAAACCTCTCCGTTTCCCCTCAGCGTGGCTGGCTCAGGAATTCTGGGAGTTAAAGTCCACGAGTCATGAAGGGGCCATAGTTCCCCCATGCTGGCTGGGGAATTCTGGGAGTTGAAGTCCATGAGTCATAAAAGAGCCAAGGCGGCCCACCCCTGGGCTAGATTAACAACAGCCAAGCACAGAAACCAGCTATGTAGAAGCTCTTTCAAAGTGTACGTCACCTCCCCACTTATCCCCAGCCATCTAGAAACTGGTCTTCCTAAAGTCATGAACTCCCATTATCCCCTGCCACAGGTCTGAAATTTTTTCCTCCTATGCCAGACAGACCCTGCCTGGGATTGTACAACCCTCTGAAGTCAGGTTAATACACCACGATTGCTATTTTCACATGTCCAAATAAATACATCACATGATGGCTAATAGTGGCCGGGTTCACACAACATGCAGAAACAAAGTCTGGCTTACAGCTCAGTTTTGACCTAGCGGCTAGCCTAATGTACTGTGCGAACTCCACACTGGTACAGGTTCACAGGGTGGCCTCAATGGCATCAGCTTCATCTTCGTCAACCGTTCTCAATGCTAAATAAGCACTGTGGGATCCTTGGTGCTCCCTAAGCTGGGTTGTTTTCTTACAGATGTTTCATGACCAAACTGGGGAACATCATCAGTGCTAGAAGGGAGTGAGGTTTATTCTCCTTTTATATACAACTGGCTTGCCTTCTCAGTGTTAGTGGGAGTGATCTTGGTAGTTCCTTGATTAGGCTATTGTTTACTGCTAGCTTGTTTGTCTGGGTTGATATTTTCCTTGATTGGGGTTTGCTTCCTTCTTGCTTGTTGGTCTAGTGTCAATCTTGGTGTTAATCTCTGATGTTGATTCCTGGTGAAGAGGTTTTAGAATAGAATAGAATGGAATGGAATGGAATGGAATGGAATGGAATGGAATGGAATGGAACGGAACGGAACGGAACGGAACGGAATGGAATGGAATGGAATGGAATGGAATAGAATGGAATAGAATAGAATAGAATATAGAATAGGGAATGGAATAGAATATGAAATAGAATATAGAATAGAATAGAATAGAATAGAATAGAATAGAATAGAATAGAATAGAATAGAATAGAATAGAATAGAATAGAATATGGAATGGAATGGAATGGAATGGAATGGAATGGAATAAATATTGGAATATAGAATAGAATGGAACGGAATGGAATGGAACAGAACGGAATGGAATATAGAAATAAAATAGAGTAGAATAGAATATAGAAAAAGAATAGGATAGGATAGGATAGGATAGGATAGGATAGGATAGGATAGGATAGGATAGGATAGGATAGGATAGGATAGGATAGGATAGGATAGGATAGGATAGGATAGACCTTGGAGGTCTTCTAGTCCAGCCCCCTGCTCAAGCAGATAGCTGGTTGTCTAGCCTCTTCTTAAAAACCTCCAGTGATGGAGCGCCCACGATTTCCGGTGGCAAGCTGTTCCACTGGTTGATTGTCCTCGCTGTTAGGAAGTTTCTCCTTAATTCCGGGTTGCTTCTCTCTCTGGTCAGTTTCCAACCATTGTTTCTTATCTTGCCCTCTGGTGCTTTGGTGAATACTTTGACCTCCTCTTCTTTGTGGCAGCCCCTCAGATACTGGTATAACTGCTCTCATGTCTCCTCTATTTCTTCTTTCCTTTAGATTAGCCAAACCCAAGTCCCACAGCCGTTCTTCCTATGTTTTGGTCTCCAGGCCATGGATCATCTTAGTTGCTCTTCTCTGCACTTTTTCCAAAGTCTCAACCTCTTTTTTTTGTTTCCTTTTTAGATTTTGCATTGTGTCTTGTCAATGGTGTGTAGATGTTGTTTATCTCTATGTGCCTCTTGATGGCTGATGTGTCCTAATGCCAGACTTCCAGGAATTATCTGGTGTGTTTTGGACTTGGTCTAAGATGCTCACATTTTCCCACTTGAGTGTGTCCAGGTGTTGTGAGATTAAGGAGTTTTCACCATCTCTTCTGTCTGCTAGGTTGTTGTTCATGGATGCGCTCTGCTCGTCTTCCGCCTGTCTGTCCTACATAGTGGCAGTTACAAGGCTTAGACTGTGTGTAGCAGATGACTCCTGCTTCCCCCCCCCTCCTTCTGGGGCTGATGGGCCTTTGGTTTTACTTGGGACTAAGCGCCGTAACAGAATTGCACGGAAAGAGATGGTGGCTTTCGTTTGCTATTGTGGTCGTGCCTCGTGATGAATGGGGCAGGCGATAAATTTTCCAGCTTGCAGAAATGCTGCTGGCTATCTTGGAAAGATAAGTTTCCCACCGCTAAACGGCAGACAAAAGCCGGAATCTGTTCCAATGCGCTCCTCCGCACTTTCCTCAGATACTTATCTTCCCTCGCCTGTTCTCAGAGGCTATCTCTGAAGACACAGGGTTTTTTTAACGGGCAGTTCAAGTGCCATGTTTTTTTTCTTCATTGATCGGCTTTGAAAGGGTTGTCATTTCGTTTAGAACGCAAACAGCCTGCGAGAGAAGCTCCAATTTTGCCCTTAATTCGAAAGGGAATTGTATCGGTAATGCAGAGCGAAACGGGCAAGCCGGAACAAAATTCCCAGCGCGGGGAGGATGGTTGGGATCACTTTAGGAGGATCACTGTGATAATCACAACGCCGTCAGGTTCCTCCGCTGTCTTTAATTCTTTGCAAAGAGCTTTGCAAAATCCAAATGTTCACTCAGAAGAGAATATTCGTAGCTCAGGGTTGAAATTTCCCGGCTGGGAAATTCCAAGAGTTTCGCACCTTCATTCACTGCTATTGTTTTACGCCTGGGAAAGTGCAACGCAGACACCAGACTTGAAAAACAGCTGGTGGAGCTGCGGACAAGATCCCAGTAGCTCCATCCAAGGAAGCTGGCTTTGGTTCAGACTAACAGAATAACAGAGTTCGAAGGGACCTTGGAGGTCATCTAGTCCAACCCCCTGCTCAGGAAGAAACCCTCTACCATTTGTCCAGTCTCCTACTTAAAAACCTCCAGTGTTGGAGCATTCACAAGTTCCGGTGGCAGGTTGTTCCACTGATTAATTGTTCTAACTGTCAGGAAGTTTCTCCTTAGTTCCAGGTTGCTTCTCTCCTTGATTAGTGTCCATCCTTTGCTTCTTGTCCTGCCTTCGGGCGCTTTGGAGAATAGCTTGACTCCCTCTTCTTTGGGGCAGCCCCTGAGATACTGGAACGCTGCTATCATGTTCTCCCTCGCCCTTCTCTTCATTAAACTAGATGTTTGGAAGGTACCTTGGAGGTCATCTAGTCCAACCCCCTGCTCAGGCAGGAAACCCTGTACCATTCCAGACAAATGACTGTCCAGTCGCTTCTTAAAAACTTCCAGTGTTGGAGCATCCACAGCTTCTGGAGGCAGGTTGTTCCACTGGTTAACTGTTCTCACTGTCAGGAAATTCCTCCTTAGTTCCAGGTTGCTTCTCTCCTTGATTGGTTTCCATCCGTTGCTTCTTGTCCTGCCTTTGGGCGCTTTGGAGAAGAGCTTGACTGCCTGTTCTTTGGGGCAGCCCCTTAGACTTCACCTTCTGTTTGTTCTGCAGACAGAAGCTCTTCTGCTGGGCGTGCTCATCTGCTGGCACCCCAGGCGAACAGGCCTATTTGCGTCGGCGGCCCAGTGACCCCGGGCCGGGTCACCCCTGAGATCAACTAACACAGGTTTGTTTTGCAACCCGTGCAGGAAATGGAAGACATTCTCCGGTGCTACATCGAGGAAGGAAACGCCGATATGATCCAACAGATTGAGTTCATTATCAAGCAGCTACAAGCAGGTGAGAGAGGAAGGCTGTGAGGCCAGCTCAGCGTTAAAAATGAAGCTTCCTCAAAGCAGGTTACGTAGTTTGTATCATGGGTTCTCCACAAACCCCGTTCAACCTAACAGGAGGTGCTAGTCCCGTTCACCAAGAAATAAATTAAACCTAATTTTTCACTTCCTACGTTAGCCTTGGCAAATCAGCAGCTCTTTTCCTAAATCTCTTTCCCGCTCGTCCACAAGCCATCCATTTAGTGTCCATTCAAAGTTACAATGCCCACTGGGGGGGGGGGGGAGGAAAGAACACTTAGGACCAATTTTTTTTTACCCTTACCACTCTTCCAGCATCCCCGACAGTTAGGTGATCAAAATTTGGACACTTAGCAACTTAGAGGACTTAGAATCACTTTATTCTCACTTTAAATGTACACTGATTGGCATACATTGAAATGAGATTTCGTCGCATACAGTTCTCGTAGGGTCACCCCCTCCGATATACACCGCACAAACAGGACCAAAATAAAATAAAATAAAATAAATGTATGCATATACCCACATACGGACACATATGTGACCCAGAGAAACAACACAGTGTAGTTTGGATGTGAGTTCTAGTCCTGCCTTAGGCAGGAAAACCGGCTGGGTGACTTTGGGCCCATTACCAGGAGATGGTGAGTTCTAGTCCCGCCTTAGGCATGAAAGCCAGCGGGGTGACTTTGAGCCAATCACCAGGAGACGGTGAGTTCTAGTCCCTCCTTAGGCAGGAAAACTGGCTGAATGACTTTGGGCCAATCACCAGGAGACTGGGAGTTCTAGTCCTGCCTTAGACATGAAAGCCGGCTGGGTTACTTTGGGCCAATCACCAGGAGATGGTGAGTTCTAGTCCCTCCTTAGGCAGGAAAACCGGCTGAATGACTTTGGGCCAATCACCAGGAGACTGGGAGTTCTAGTCCTGCCTTAGACATGAAAGCCGGCTGGGTTACTTTGGGCCAATCACCAGGAGATGGTGAGTTCTAGTTCCTCCTTAGGCAGGAAAACCGGCTGGATGACTTTGGGCCAATCACCAGGAGACTGGGAGTTCTAGTCCTGCCTTAGACATGAAAGCCGGCTGGGTGACTTTGGGCCAATCTCTCTGGCTCAACCCAGCCCACCTTATTGGGTTGTTGTGGGGAAAATGGGAGGAGGAAAGACGATTAGGTATGTTCATCATCTTGAGCCTTTTATTAAAAGAAAAACAGAGGGAAGATTTAAAAAAATGAGTTTTTTGTCTGATTTATGTGCTTTTATATGTTCCCTTATAGAAGAGCCCCAGGAAGACAGCGCAGAATCGGACGATGAGGAGAAGGAGGACAATGCTGAAGTAAGTATGGATGCAAAATCCTTGAAAATCTAATTTTCCCAGGTGGCCACGTGAGAAACGGATTGTTCGGGAGAGCTGAACCAAGGGGCTGTGAGGCTACGTAGGATGGCACACAGGCAGATAAATTAAAATATATATATGTATACTGGTTGCCTTCCAAATAAAAGCAATCCATACAGGCCGGACAGGGACCACCAAAGGGCCAGATGTGCCCACTCATCCTAAATTGCCCAGATAATGTCACCGACCGTGTGGATGGTTCAAAATCTAGATTATGGCAGGCGCAGGGTGTTGATCAAAGCGACACCAGTTTTCTCCACATCATCATCATCATCATAGTAAGAATAATAATAGTAATAGTAATAAAAAAACAACGATACCAATTGTCATCGGCACACCGGGAACTATGTCCAAAACCTTTGCAAAATACATCAAGAAATTGCAGCTTCCTGCAATAGCTCCAGCAAAGCTACAAAAAACTGCGCTGGCAGCAACCCGTGTCAACCCATTAGTGCCAGTCAATTTGAGTGTTCAGTTGACTTGAGTTTCATGTTTTATGAATAAAAGTTTTATAATAATAATCTGTGATACCATCCAACATCCACATCTGCCTATCCCAGGTCCTTGGTCAGGACTCGATAGGTAGACAAAAATGCCAAATCCAGTCTGAACATCTGGCTGACTGTGCGATGATGATGATGAATAATAATAATAATAATAATAATAATAATAATAATAATAATAATAATAATAATAATAATAATAATAATAATAATATGAAGGAGAAGGAGAAGGAAAAGAACAAGAAGAAAGAAGAAGAAGAGGAGGAGGAGGAGGAGGAGGAGGAGGAGGAGGAGGAGGAGGAGGAGGAGACGACGACTTTGGAGGTCTTTCCTGCTCAGGCAGGAAACCCTATACCGTTTCAGACAAATAGTTGTCCAGTCTCTTCTTAAAAACCCTGCAGTGTTGGAACACCCACAACTTCTGGAGGCAGGTTGTTCCACTGGTTAATTGTTCTAATTGTCTGGAAATTCATCCTTAATCCAGGTTGCTTCTCTCCTTGATTCGTTCCCATCCGTTGCTTCTTGTCCTGCTTTCAGGGGCTTTGGAGAATAGCTTGACTCCCTCTTCTTTGGGGCAGCCCCTGAGAGATTGGAAGGCTGCTATGCTGTCACCCCCTCGTCCTTCTCTTCATTCAAGACCTACTACCCAATTCCAGCAACCGTTCTTGCAAATGTTGCAAATATTCTCCCTCCCTCCCTCCCTCTCTCTCCTTACAACAGTTCATTTAGCGACCGTTCAAAGTTACATTGGCACTGAAAAAAGCGACTTAGGACAGTTTTTCACACTTACAACATTGCAGCATCCCCAACGGTCACGGGATGCCAATTCGGACCCTTGGCAACTGACTCGTATTGATGAATGTTGCTGTGTCCCAAGGTCAGGGTATCCCCTTTTGCAACCTTCTGGCAAGCAGAATTAATTGGGGGTGGGGGGGTGGGAGCCAGATTCGCCGAACAGCCGCGTTCCTTACTTGACAACTGCAGTGCTTCACTTAACAACCGTGTCACGAAAGGTCGTAAAATGGGGCAAATAGCTCAACAAATGTTTCACTTAGCAGCAAAAAAAAACAAAAAAACCCAAAACTGGGCTCAATTGTGGTCGTACCTCGAGGGCTACCTGTACACGACCGGGAGGGTAGTGTGATAATTGTGTGAGTACAGGTCGTAAGTCCGTCGTACGTTTTTGAGCCACTGCTAAATGAACAGTTGTAAGTCGAGGGCTGTCCGTAAGGAGAGAAAATTTCTGCAGCTGAAGGATTGGAAGGAAATGAATGTATTTTTATTTATTTTATTTTAATTCCATTTATATCCCGCCCTTCTCCGAAGACTCAGGGCGGCTTACAAGCTTAGCAATAGCCTCCATTCTATGTATATGCCTGCTTATTAGGGCTTTCACACACACACACCCAAGCGGCATTATTACAAAGTCAGCTTAATTGCCCCCAACAATCTGGGTCCTCATTTTACCTACCTCGGAAGGATGGAAGGCTGAGTCAACCTTTAGCCTGGTGGGATTCGAACCTGCACTAATTGCAGGCAGCTGGGGTTACTTAAGGAGGCATTAGCCCACTGCTCCACCAAGGCTCAATGAGCTTAACTGAGGTTTCCTAGCCAGCTTTCTCTTTTATTTGAGAGACGGAAGGCCATTGCCATCGCACACCCAGAAGGCGAGAATTTTAATGGCAGCGTTTAAAACAGCAGTGCATTGTGGGTAATTCTTTCTAAGGACAAATTGAGGACTTGTTTGTAACCCAGTCCAGCCTGCTGTTTCTGATGCAGATAGTCCTCTTGAAGTAAACACAAAGATTAAACCAGAAACTTTTTTTAAAAAAGTTTTTATTGGGTTTTTCCCCTCCCCCATACATTCGGTGATATTTATTTATTTATTTATTTATTATTTATTAATGGGACTTATATCCCACCCTATCTCCCGAGGGACTCAGGGCGGCCAACAACAACAAAAATTAAAGGTCTCTGTAAAAGGTAAAAAGGTAAAGGTTCTCCCACACACGCGTGCTAGTCGTTTCCAACTCTAGGGGCCGGTGCTCATCTCCGTTTCAAAGCCGAAGAGCCAGCGCTTGTCCAAGGACGTCTCCGTGGTCATGTGGCTGGCGTGACTAGACGCCAAAGGCGCACGGAACGCTGTTACCTTCCCACCGTAGTGGTCCCTATTTTTCTACTTGCATTTTTACGTGCTTTCGAACTGCTAGGTTGGCAGAAACTGGGATGAGTAACAGGTGCTCACTCTGTTACGCGGCACTCGGGATTCGACCCGCCAAACTGCCGACCTTCTGATCGACAAGCTCAGTGTCCTAACCCACTGAGCCACCGCGTCTCTGTACAGTAAATTAAAATTTAAAATGAATTAAAGATTAGAGTTAAAATTGTAAACATAATTAAAATCCCTGTCAGTCCAGGTCAGCCAGGTGGAAAAGGAGTGTTTTGAGGCCGCGGCGAAAGGACCGGAGATCTTGGGCCATCTGAAGCTCAGGGGGGGAGCTGGTTCCACAGGGCTGCCGTTCCCACAGAGAAGGCCCTTCCCCTGGGGGTCGCCAGCCGACATTGTCTAGCCGACGGTACCCTGAGGAGGCCTTCTCTGTGTGAGCGTACTGGGCGATGGGAATTCGTTCCCGGCAGCAGATGGTCCTGCAAGTATCCCGGGCCTAAGCCATGTAGGGCTTTAAAGGTAAGTACCAGCACCTTAAATCTCACCCAGAGGGCAACCGGTAGCCAATGCAGCTCACTCAGGAGGGGTGTAATATGGGAGTATCGGGGTGCTCCCATCACTACCTGTGCAGCTGCACTCTGCACCAGTTGAAGCCTCCGGGTGGTCTTCAAGGGCAGCCCCATGTAGAGAGCATTGCAGTAGTCTATACGGGAGGTAACGAGTGCGCGGGTGACTGTACGTAGGGCATCTCGGTCCAGAAAGGGGCGCAACTGGTGTACCAGGCGAATCTGGGCAAATGCCCCCCCTAGCCACGACTCCAATATGATCTTCAAAACTGAGTCGTGATATTTATTCAACAAACGTGCTGACTGAGTTTACATTCGCTAATACATATTTAGTTCCTAGTCCTTTATTCTTTCCTCTAGTCATCGACTTTTATCAAAGTCCCAGGTTTGGTAATATTCCGTTTCTTCTTTTTCTTTCAGCCTCATAGTCAGTCTGTCCATCTCTGCGCATTCTAGTATTTATTTTAATTATTTCTTCCACTGGTGGTGTTCCTTCATTTTTCCAATAGAGCGCAAATATAATTCTTGCTGCTGTTGTGATGGGTAAAATCAAATATAGGCTTTGTTAATCTTTTCTGGCATTATACCTAATAAAAAGAGTTCAGGTTTAAAATCTACGTATTCTCCCAACATCTTTTCTAGCCAGGTATGTTATCTTTTTCCAATAACTCTTTACTTTATTACACGTCCACCAAACATGGTAATTTAACGTGCCTGACTTATGTTTACATTTCCAACATGTATCTGACATGTTTTTAAACATTTTTGCTTGTCTTGCTGGTGGCAAGTGCCATCTAGAAAACATTTTATATAAATTTTCTTTGTAGGAAGTTGAACTTGCCAGTTTATAATTTCTTTCCCATAAATTTTTGCCATTTTTCTAGCTTGTAGTTTTTGTATCCAAAATTTTTCGCCCATCTTCTCATTGTTTCTTTAACTTGTTCGCTTTCCATTTTCAAAGTTAATAAGAAATTATACATTTTCTTAATTAGTTTCTCATCAGAAGTTAACAATGTCTTGTCAAACACAGTTTGCCCCTTATAAAATCCATACAGTTTAGCATCTTTATCATATCTAGCTTGCATTTGTAACTGTGCCCACCATGATAAATTGATACCCTGATTTTCCATTTCTTGTTTAGATTTTAAATTCCTTTCAGAGTTCAGAATATCTCTTACGTTTCCAGATTTTTTCAAAGTCCAATAAATTTGGGTGTACAAATGCTTCCATAGTTGACAACCACCCTGGATTTTTCAAATATATTTTACATGTTATTTTCCCCCATGTTGTTAATAATGCATTTCTTATGTAGTGATTTTGAAAATATTTATGAATTTTATTTTTCCCGTACCATAAAAAGGCGTGCCACCCCAATTGTAAATCATGCCCCTCCAGATATAACAGCCTTTTGTTTCTAAGAGTTATCCATTCTCTTACCCATGTTAATGCAGATGCTTGATAATATAAAACCCACTCTGGTAAACCAAAACCTCCATTTTCCTTGGTATCTTGTAACATTTTCATCTTAATTCTAGCTTTCTTTCCTTGCGAAATAAATTTCAAAATTAATGAATTTAAACCTTCAAAAATAATTTTCTCAAGTTTTATAGGTATTGTTTGAAATAAAAATAAGATTTTTGGTAGTATATTCATTTTCACTGTAGCAATTCTTCCTAATATTTTCCATTTTTCCAAATCCACTATTATTTTATTCAATAGTTTTATATAATTATCTTCTTTTATCGTTGAACATCTTGCTGTTAAAGATATTTCCAGATATTTGACCTTTTTAACTATTTGCAATTCTATTTTTTCCAACATTTGTTGTTGTTTTGTTTATCTGTAAGATTTTTAACTATTAATTTGGTTTTTTTTCTCTGTTTATTTTCAGTCCTGCTATTTCTCCATACTGTTCTGTCTTTCCCAGTAGTTTAGGAATCATCTCCAAAGGTTCTTCTAAAATAAATACCAAATCATCAGCAAATGCTTGTAATTTATATGTTTGACCTTTTATTTCTAGTCCTTTAATTTCTGTATCTTGTCTAATATTTCTGTTTAGAACTTCCAAGGTCAGAATAAATAACAATGGAGATAATGGACATCCTTGCCTTGTAACTTTTCTTATCTCAAATTTCTCAGAAAAATCTCCATTCTCAATCACTTTCACTGTTTGTGTTTATTGTATATTGTTTTAATCAAATTTATAATGTTCTGTCCAAAATCCATTATTTTTAATTGTTGAATCATAAATTGCCAGGAAACATTATCAAATGCCTTTTGGGCATCTAGAAATATTAGTGCCAGATATTTTCCTGGATGTAATTCATAATATTCCATCCATTATCACTCTTAAAATATTTTTAATTTGTCTCTTTGGTAAAAAAGCCATTCTCAAGGAGGGAAAACAAGGTTTAAAAAGCAAGAAGGAAAAAAAGGGGAAAAGCCAACTATCTTAGGCTAAAAACCAACCAAAAAAATCGATCCAACTACTTTAGGCCAGATCCAATCCTCCAGTCAAATCACAGATGTGAAACTCCTGCTGTCTCCAAATAATTCCTGTCTTGGTTATATCCAGAGTCAACAGATATTGTAGAAATTGTAGAAAGTCTTTTCTCTTACAAACTCACATAAAGGCACTTTGCTTATACCAGGTGTTGTTTCAAGGTCAAACACTTTTCAAATTCTTTTATTATTCAGTATTACTGTAGCATCTCCTTTCACCACTGGATGTCCTCATACACTATTTTGTCAATATCCGGTTTTAAAAGATTATTACGAAGTTTTCTTTTAAAGTTCTTTGTAAGTTATTTACACTAGAAAGTAAATCTAAAGAAAAATTTTTCCACGTCCCGTAAGTTAAGCAGTCTTTCTTTGAATCATTCTAAGTTCGATTTTTAAGAATTCTTTTACCTTCTTTAAAATCCTTTCCCCTCCTGTAGTTGCTCGCCGCTTTCAACTCTCTTTTCCCCTAGTCCTTCTGGGGTCTTTACTTCATAGCTTCTTCCCAAACGGGTTCAACATTTCTAAATCCATAAGGAAAAGGAGTAAAAGAACAGGCTCACCCAGTTTCAGCACGCTGTTGACAATCAGCTGTTTAGCAAAGCATCACGGCTCCTCACTTTCCTTCCAGCTGGTGGTGACTTGGGCTGTCTTACCAGGCAGTTTTTCTTCCATCCTTTTGGAAGGTTTCTTCAGCCCGTCTGGACCGACCGCCATCTGGTCCGGACTCCCGAAGCATCCCTCCTTCTTTGTTGCCCCTCCAGGGCAACTTTCTGACCCCTTGGGGTCACTGGGCCGAACGAAATCAGGCTAAGAAGCCGGAGCCCCGGCGTCTTCCACCCATCTCATCAAATGCCAAACCGGAAGTCTAAACCAGAAACTTCCCTTCTGGGTCTAAAGCAGAGGTCCCCAACCTTTTGGGTACCAGGGACCGGTTCTGTGGAGAAAAGCTTTTCCGTGGACCGGAGAGTGCGTGGCTTTGTGTGCTGCCTGCATCCCGTGGATGGGGCTTTGCTTGTTTGTGCAGACCGGTTGCTGGCATGCTGCAGTCCAGGACCCGTCCATGGACTGGGGGTTGGGAACCCCTGGTCTAAAGGAAAGATAACTGGGGGAAAAAATGGAACCCTGATCTTATAAATGGTGACGGCAGCAAGATTGCTCTATGAGCCAGCTGTGTGCTGCCGCTGCCAAAAAAGGCAACGCAGTGCTGGGCTGCATTAACAGAGGGTTAGAATCAAGATCACGTGAAGTGTTAATACCGCTTTACAAGGCCTTGGTAAGGCCACACTTGGAATATGGCATCCAGTTTTGGTCACCAGGAGGTAAAAAAGACGAGACTCTAGAAAAAGTGCAGAGAAGAGCAACCAAGATGATCGGGATTGGAGGCTAAAACATATAAGGAACGGCTGCTGGAATTGGGTATGTCTAGTTTAATGAAGAGAAGGACGAGGGGGGACATGATAGCAGCCTTCCAGTGTCTCAGGGGCTGCCCCAAAGAAGAGGGAGTCAAGCTATTCTCCAGAGCGCCCGAAGACAGGACAAGAAGCAACGGATGATGGAAACTGACCAAAGAGAGAAGCCAACCTAGAACTAAGGAGAAACTTCCTGACAGTTAGAACTATTAATCAGTGGAACTCCTTGCCTCCAGAAGCGGTGAATGCTCCAACACTGGAAGTTTTTAAGAAGAGACTGGACAGCCACTTGTCTGAAGTGATATAGGGTTTTCTGCCTGAGCAGGGGGTTGGACTAGATGACCTCCAAGTTCCCTTCCAACTACATTATTATTATCATCATCATCATCATCATCATTATTATTATTATTATTATTATTACTATTACTACTACTATTATTATTATTATTATTATTATTATTATTATTATTATTATTATTATTATTATTATTATTATTATTATCATTATGCCTCGATTCCCACCACGGTTACAAAAGCTGGTGGCATTAGCAGAGATGGCCAAATTGACTGCGCTGATCAAAGAAAAAAACAGAAGTCCTTTTCCTTCCACTTGGAAACCGCTTCTGGACTTTGTCCGTGAGGCGGGGGGAAAAAAGTGATAATACGATGTTGGGTTTTTACCGACGAGACTGATCTGCCGATACAGAAATGGCTAGCGCATGCTACTATAGAAATGTAAAAAGTTGTGATTTGATTTTAAGGTCCGATTTTACTGCAACAGAGAGAGTCGGACGTCAGTGCTTTTTTTCTTCACATCTTTTTTGTTCTCCCTTTTCCTGCGGTTGTCCCCTACTATTTGCTTTTGTATGTTCACAGTTTATGTTATAAATCAGGAACCTTCCAACATGGCAACTTTAAGACTTGTGGGCTTCAACTCCCAGAATTCCTCAGCCAGACCTGGGAGTTGAAATCCACAAGTCTTAAAGTTACCAAGTGGGAAGACCCCTGTTATAAATGAATCAAATTAATTAAAAAAACACACACAACCTTACACTTGTTCGGCTCTGAAAAAAGTGACTTAGGACCGTGCTTCACACTTACAACCGTGGCAGCATCCCCGTGGTCATGTGATCAGAATCTGGCTGCTTGGCAACTGGTGTGCAGTGTATTTAGGGACTCGGTTGTTGTAAGACAAGGATGATCTGTAGTTCTTACGCTAAGGGAATTTTAAGGTTAAAACAATCAATTTCTATCATATTTTTTTTTTAACTTAACAACATAGCTCATCTCGGCCACCTTTTTGTCATGTCGCTGCTTCCGTTCATTTTCTTTTCTCATTTGTTTCAATTAATCACACCCAATAGTCCACCCGGACACGACTCCCTTATTAAATGGAATGACATCACTATGCTTTTATGAGATGAAGTCCCAGGGTAAAATCGGAAGCTGTCAAACTTGCGGATGTCACCGGAGAAAAGAGATTAAGGGCAATAAGAGATCCTTCAAAAGAACGTTTGAATAGTATAATGTAGTGCCTGGTCGGTTAATTAATCGTCTAAAAAAAGGAGAGGTTTGAGTCATTGTCAGACAAAATATTGACTTTTTTCATTGTTTGCCTTAAACCAACTTTTCCACTCCTTTCGTTGAGAAGCTGGCCATTAGCCAAGCGGACCTGCAAAGCAAGTTTGCATTTTGAGGCTTTTGAGTAACAAAAGGGCTTGCGTTATTTGCTCAGTCCCTGTTCTACATCTGCAGTATTAATTTCGAATTGGTGCTCAAGGTGACTTGCAAAAAAAAAAAAGGAAAAAAAAAAGAATGGGGTGAGACAGGATTTTTCTACGGCCGTCGCGTGGAAAAACACATCGCTCCTTAGCTACGAAAGGGCGACGGATCTCTGCAGATCTGCAGGCCCAGACTAGAATAGAATAGAATAGAGCTGGAAGGGACCCTGGAGGTCTTCTAGTCCAGCCCCCTGCTCAAGCAGGAGAACATATCATTTCAGACAAGTGACTGTCTAGTTAGTCTCTTCTTAAAAACCTCCAGTGATGGAGCGCCCACGATTTCTGGTGGCAAGCTGTTCCAGTGGTTAATTGTCCTCACTGTCAGGAAGTTTCTCCTTAATTCCAGGTTGCTTCTCTCTTTGGTCAGTTTCCATCCGTTGCTTCTTGTCCTGCCTTCGGGCGCTTTGGAGAATAGCTTGACTCCCTCTTCTTTGGGGCAGCCCCTGAGATATTGGAACACGGCTAACATGCCACCCCTCACCCTTCTCTTCATTAAACTAGACATCTCCAATTCCAGCAATCATTCTTCGTATGTTTCCGCCTCCAGGCCTTTGATATCTTAGTTGCTCTTGTGATTTTTTTCCAGGACTAAGTACCGTATAGGTCAGGAGTAGGCAACTATGGCTCTTTTATGACTCGTGGACTTCAACTCCCAGAATTCCTCAGCCAGTATGGGAGAATATGGCCCCTTCATGACTCGTGGACTTCAACTCCCAGAATTCCTCAGCCAGCATGGAGGAACTATGGCCCCCTCATAACTCGTGGACTTCAACTCCCAGAATTCCTAAGCCAGCATGGCTCAGCTTGGAAACCTCTCTCTTTCCCCTCAGCATGGCTGGCTCAGGAACTCTGGGAGTTGAAGTCCACGAGTCATAAAAAGGGCCAAGGTGGCCTACGCCTGGTATAGGTAGTTCCTGGCTTACGAACCCAATGGAGCCCCGAATTTCTGTTGCTAAGCAAGACTTTCGTTAAGTGATTTCCCACCCACCCCATTTTTACGACTTTCCTTGCCACCGTTGTTAAGCGAATCATTGCATTGGTTAAGTCAGTAACCCGGTTGGATAAGCGAATCTGGATTCCCCGTCGATTTTGCTTGTCAGAAGATCGCATTCGCTTTTTTCTGGCGGCTGCTGCAGCTGGCTGGCTTTCCCTGCTGTGTGGTCGTTAAGTGGATCGTGGGGTGCCTTGGGCTGGCGGAGGCCCCCACACACAAACACACACAGAGGAGAACCTGATCAGCTGAAAGGTCATTTGTCTTTTCAGATAGTTAAAAACATAACAGCGATGTGTGGGCGCCCTTTTTTCTTTTTTTCTTTTTTCTTTTTTTTTTAACTCAACCGGATCAAATTCCTGGAAAACCCGTTTGTGCCAACACATCCAAAGAATAAGTGAAGCAACTGAGGGGTGTGGCACGGTGTGTCTATTCGGTCACCCATTGTTTTCCGGGTGCATTTCGCAGTGTGCCGATTTATTACATTTAAAGCTCTCTCTCTTCGTGGAGCCCCAGGATTGTAAAAGGAAGCGAGGCTGCTTCACGCTGCATTAGGGAGGCCACACTTGGAAGATTGCGTTCCAGCGTTGGTCCCCGCGCTACAAAAAAGCATGCGGAGACTCTTAGAAAGGGTGCAGAGAAGAGCAAGGAAGTCGATAAGAGAGTCTAGGGGGCTAAAAGATAGGATGAACGATTGAGGGAGCCAGCTTTGGGTAGCCCCGGGGTGGTGGGTCTCCAAACTCGGCAAATTTTAAGACTTCCAGGGGGGACTGGAATTGGGAGTTGGTTAGCTGGGGAATTCTGGGAGTTGAAGTCGACAGCTCTTAAAAGTTGCCGAGTTTGGAGACCCCTGGACTTGCTTATCAAAAGAGAAAGAGTAGTGGAGGGGGGACATGATAGCAGTCTTCCAGTACTTGAGGGGCTATCCCAGAGAATGGGGGGGGGTCTACCTCTTCTCCAAGGCGCCCGAAGGCAGGACAAGAAACAACAGCTGGAAACTTAGCAAAGAGGGATCCAACCTTGAATTAAGAAGAAATTTCCTGATGGTTTGAAGAATTGATCCATAGAGCAGCTTGCGAGTGCTCCGTCACGTTGTCAAAATTAGCCCGGACAAGCCTTTGACCAGACTGTCGTACAAGGTCTCCTACCTTGAGCAGAGAGTTGGACCAGAACAGGGCTTTTCACCCAGTGGTACGGGTACCGCCTGTGGTACATTGGCACCTGGCAGGTGGTACGCGGCCATCCTAGGAAAGTGGTAGCAGGGGAGGGGAATGAGCTGAACCGGTGGCAGCACCACACAAGCCCGAGCGAGAGACGGCTGGAGCTGCAGGGCTGTCGGGGCTCAGCGGAAGCGCCAGGATCAGCGCCAGGATCCAGCTGGAGCTCAGCGCTGATCCCGACGCTTTTGAGCCCAGAAGAAGCGCCGATCAGCCGGAATGTTGCAGCATCTCCAGGGTCTTATGATTTGCATTCAGATGCTTGGCAACTGATTCATATTTACGACGGTCACAGTGTCCCAGGGTCATGTGACGGGACCAAAACCTGCTGCAACCACCCAGCAGACGGGGGGGGAATAAAAACCAAACACCCCCCACCCCTCACCCCGCTGCCAATCCTGAACAGAAATGCTCACAACCATGAAAACCTCGGACAGGAGGAAGAGCGCCGCCGGGCGGGCAGGCAGGTGTCTTGTTCGGCTGTGGCTTGGGGGGGGGGGGCACTTTTTTCAGCGCCGTTGTAACTTCGAACAGTCACCCAGTGAACTGTTGTAAGTCGAGGACTACCTGTACTTCATCCCTTTTTTTTCCGTCATCAAGTTTTTGACACCACGCTAGGCGACCGGTGGTACTCGGGATGTCGCCATATCCTAAAAGTGGTACAGTGGGTGAAAAGGTTAAAAAGCCCTGGACTAGATGACCTCCAAGGTCCCTTCCCGCCCTGGGATTCTGCTTTCTATGTCACAAGACCAGCGCAATGATCCAGGAGCTCAACACTCTTCCCCTCTCGACTCACCAAGTTGTGCAAAGTTGTGCCTTCCGGGTTCGACACCCACAAGGGCAGGAGAGCTCTGCTGTATTTCCTGCAGAAAGACAGATGCTTATCCACAGCTTGGCAAGCCCACAGCCCCAAGGCCCCCCTACCTGTCGGTTCAGGATTTGAAGGGCAGTTGCGCTTCTTCCCTGCTTCCCATCAGGAAGCATCTGAGGCAGCTGCTCTTGGCTGGGACGGCTCGGCCTTCTGACAACAGGATAACAAAGCCGGGAAGGACTTTGGAGGTCATCTAGTCCAACCCCCTCAGCTCAAGCAGGAGACCTTACAAGGCCTTGGTAAGGACACACTTGGAATTACTGCATCCAGTTTTGGTCACCACGATGTTAAAAAAGATGTTGAGACTCTAGAAAGAGGGCAGGGAAGAGCAACAAAGATGGTCAGGGGACTGGAGGCTAAAAACGTGTAAGGAACGGTCGCTGGAATTGGGTATTGTCTCATTTAATGACGAGAAGGACGAGAGGGGACAGGATAGCAGCCTTCCAGTATCTCAGGGGCTGCCCCAAAGAAGAGGGAGTCAAGCTCTTCTCCAGAGCGCCTGAAGGCAGGGCAAGAAGCAACGGATGGAAACCGACCAAAGAGAGAAGCCACCTGGAACTAAGGTCTCCTGTTTGAGCTGGGGGTTGGACTAGATGACCTCCAAAGTCATTTCTTGCTTTGTTATCCTGTTGTCAGAAGGCCCAGCCGTTCCAGAGCTAATCTTTGCATTGCGCAACTGATCTGTAGGCCAGACCGTTCTTTAAAAAGAGCCTGGATAATCCCTTGCCCATGCCTGGGTGTGTATGCGTGTTTTCTTTTTTCAAACATAATAATTTATTGACGCTCCGGTAGAGTTGAGAAACACGATTGGAATGTGTGAACCTTGGAGGTTGCAAGGTGTGATTGTGCAGTCGGAAGGGCAGGCAAGCGGCGTTCTTGGGCTTTGGAGCCGCTGGAGGAAAAGGAAGCAGTAGCATCCTGTGAAACCATAAGTCTCTCCCCCGCCCTCCCCTCCCCGTGGCCTGGCTCCCTCCCCACCGAATCCCTGGCAAGCA
>CM044358.1:3783771-3938771 GCA_024294585.1 Vipera latastei
TCTCTCTCTCTCTCTTTCTTTCTTTCTTTCTTTCTTTCTTTCTTTCTTGTATTTATATACGTAGCTTGCCCATCTTTCAGCTAAATCTGAGCAGCTCCCAATCAAACTTTTTTTAAAAATACCTTATAAAATTGTGGAGAAACAAATACACAGATAGTCCTTGACGTGCGAACCCAAACTTTCCACTTCCACTACATTGGACCCTTGATAAGTGTATTTTGCCCCATTTTACGACTTTCCTCGCCACATTTCTTAAGTGAACCACTGCAGTTCTGAAATTAGCAACTCGGCTGCTAAGTGAATCTGGCTTCCCCACGAACTTGGCGTGTCAGAAGGTCGCCAAAGGGGATCACGTGATGCTGCAATTGTCGCTGATACGAGTCGGTTGCCAAGCATAAGAGTTCTGATCATGTGACCATGGGGGTGCCAGAATGGACATAGGTGTGAAAAACTGTCGCAAGTCACATTTTTCAGCAGCGTTGTAACTTCAAGCGGTCCCTAAATGAACTGCCTGTGTTCTTGGCAAAGAGCATAAAAGCTCCAGTAATTGATATCATTTAACTATTGTATTTGGGAACAGAGGTGGGGAACCGTGTCCCTTTTATGACTAGTGGACTTCAACTCCCAGAATTCCTCAGCCAGCCATGCTGGCTGAGGAATTCTGGGAGTTGAAGTCCACCAGTCACAAAAGGGCCATAGTCCCCCAGCCCTCACTTAGAAGGAAGCTTTGGTTGCTATGGCGGATCCAGCTTTGAGCTGGCTTGACTGAGAATTTGCTTGGCTGGTTTCTGTTCTCTGCATCTACGTCCACAACGCTCGACTTCACGCCTTAGGTGACTTAAATTTGAATGGCAGATGCAAGTCCTTCCTTTTCTTTAGATAATGCGTTATAATAACCCTCAGCCTGGAAATGGTATAAGGATGTGTGTGTGTGTGTGTGTGTGTGTGTGTGTGTGTGTAACCGCCCTGAGTCCTTCGGGAAAGGGCGGTATATAAATTCAATAAAATAAAATAAATCAATAAATACACACACACACACACACACACACACACACACACACACACACACACTCTAAAGCAGGTGGGTTGTTTCCTGTTGGCATTTCGTCTGATTCAGCTTGGAGTCATCCAGGCTAAATCTAACTAAAAACTCTTCACCTTGTCTTAATTGACACACCGCACAATGACTGCAAGGGACCATGAAATATGAGGAGGAAATCCGTGTATGCTTAAGCTACCTTCAGCTCTTTGGAGATGGACGGCCAAGTTTATGGCGAGAGCCAGTTTCGAGGTAGTTAGTAAGAAGCTGACTAGAAATCGGGTGAAGGTGAATGTGGTTAGGGTTAGGGTTGTATAAAAAACAATCATGTGACTTTGGGCCAATCACCAGGAGACTGGGAGTTCTAGTTCTGCTTAGGCATCAAAGTCAGCTGGGAGACTTTGTGCCAATCACCAGGAGACTGGGAGTTCTAGTTCCGCTTAGGCATCAAAGTCAGCTGGAAGACTTTGTGCCAATCACCAGGAGACTGGGAGTTCTAGTTCTGCTTAGGCATCAAAGCCAGCCGGGAGACTTTGTGCCAATCACCAGGAGACTGGGAGTTCTAGTTCCGCTTAGGCATCAAAGTCAGCCGGGAGACTTTGTGCCAATCACCAGGAGACTGGGAGTTCTAGTTTCGCTTAGGCATGACAGTCAGCTGGGAGACTTTGTGCCAATCACCAGGAGATGGTGAGTTCTAATCCCATTTTAGGCATGAAAGCCAGTTGGGAGACTTTGGCCCAGTCACCAGGAGACAGTGAGTTCTAGTCCTGTCTTAGGCATGAAAGCCGGCTGGGAGACTGGCCCAGTCACCAGAAGATGGTGAGTTCTAGTCCCGCCTTGGGCATGAAAGCCAGTTGGATATCCTTGGCCAGTCATTGGCTCGACCCAACCTATCTGACAGGATTGTTTTTGTAGGGAAAAGAGGAGGAAGAGGAGGAGGAGGAAGGAGTATCGGTTATGTTTGCTGCCTTGAGTTATATATATAAAGCAATAAAGTCAGGAACAAGTCTTAATAAAGAAGTAAATAAGCCTCTCTGGTGCTTTTTTTCATAACAGGAGGACCACAATGGCATGGAGGCCGATCTGGACAAAGATGAAGTGTTACAGCCCCAGCAGGGCGAACTTTTGGGAGAAAAACTCCTGACCACCGAATATTTGGGAGTAAGTACAGCAGTCAACCAGGTTTTTGGATGGTATTGGAGTACGCGGGCAAGACTCCGCAGCCCATAAGGCTTCCCTTGCTATATTTTCAAAGCAGTGGGATGTGATTCTCTGAGCTATAAAAAGCTCCCTTTATCTGCCCTGATTACTCATCACTGTCAACGTCCAGCTCGTGATTCCAAATAAAACTCCAGGTTCGTTCCGTTTCCAAAAATCGGATGGTAACGTTGAAGCAAAACTAACTCTGAGGTTCCCACACCAATTCGTAGACTTAAAACAATTGCTTTCCCAGCCAAACCCCAAACCTCTTACGTAATCCATATGAACAAGTCCACTTTGTTATGGGAACCGTCTGCTTCAAATCCACACCTGTTCTGGTGTCCTTGACAAGGCTTCAGGCTCCCACGGTCTGCTGCTGAATTGAAGAAGTTTTGTTTCTCCATCTACCCACTTGAAAGTAACACCTTCCCCATGCTCCCTTAATCTAAAGGCAAGTAGTTGCCAAAATTTCATCCTTGACATTCACACATTCATAGACCTGGGCTTTCGCGAAACCCAGCGTGTGGAATGGGGGAAAGAGATGGTTGTGGCCCCAGAGCAGGGGTCTTCAAACTTGGCCCTCTTATGACTTGTGGACTTCAACTCCCAGAATTCCTCAGCCAGTCACGCTGGCTGAGGATTTCTGGGAGTTGAAGTCCACAAGTCATACGAGGGCCAAGTTTCAAGACCCCTGCCCCACGTGTTACGTGTTTCATTTGATGCACAGCCCTCTGTGGCTAACCAGACTGGCTGATCACTCCTTTCTGCTTAAGGCCAAACTGTATTATCACAGTGACTTTTGGATTTATGGGGTACATTAGAAAGCTCCCCAGCTGCTCGGTGCTGAGGCCTTGGCAGTTTGAAGATGTGTGGACTTCAACTCCCAGAATTCCTCAGCCAACAAAGACCTAGTTCTTGCTGTCGTCATCTGCTCCTCCTCCTCCCTTCTAGCACTGATGATGTTACCTAGTTGGGCAATGAAATGTCTGCAAGAAAACAGCCGAGCTCAGAAAGCATTAAGGACCCCACAGTTCTCCTCCTCCTCCTCCTCCTCCTCCTCCTCCTCCTCCTCCTCCTCCTCCTCCTCCTCCTCCTCCTCCTCCCTTCTAGCACTGATGATGTTACCTAGTTAGGTCATGAAATGGCTGCAAGAAAACCACCCAGCTCAGAGGGCACCAAGGACCCCACAGTTGTTACACTACTCCTCTTCCTCCTCCTCCCAGGCAGCCTTTGCATGAATGTTAGTCTAGACAGGCCAACTTTCTCCATTTTTTCATTGCTCTTGGACTTCTCCCTGCCAAATAACTTCTCTCTCTCTCTCTCTCCCCTCATCTCAGATCATGACCAACACCCCAAAAGCGCGGAAGAAGAGCCTGCCCAGCACCCGTCACAGCGTGGACGAGCCTCTTCAGAGACCCGTCACCCCCGGCTATCACAGGGCACATTACCCAACGTAAGTCCGGGCAGACCTGCCAAAATCTGGAGATGGGATGCTTCCGATTCAGGCGAACGTAATTCAGAGAGGAAAAGATAAGTGATGAAATAAAGCAGATGACTCAGCATTTATTGTGTTTTTTTTTAGTTTTTTTTTTTTAAAGAATGTTCCTTTAGAGGGGTCTTCAAACTTGGCCCTCTCATGACTTGTGGACTTCAGTTCCCAGAATTCCTCAGCCAGGCACACTGGCTGACGAATTCTGGGAGCTGAAGTCCGCAAGTCATGAAGGGGCCATAGTTCCCCCATGCTGGCTGAGGAATTCTGGGAGTTGAAGTCCACAAGTCATGAAGGGGCCATAGTTCCCTCAAGCTGGCTGAGGAATTCTGGGAGTTGAAGTCCACAAGTCATGAAGAGGGCCATAGTTCCCTCAAGCTGGTTGAGGAATTCTGGGAGTTGAAGTCCATAAGTCATGAAGAGGGCCATTGTTCCCTCAAGCTGGCTGAGGAATTCTGAGAGTTGAAGTCCATAAGTCATGAAGAGGGCCATAGTTCCCTCAAGCTGGCTGAGGAATTCTGAGAGTTGAAGTCCATAAGTCATGAAGAGGGCCATAGTTCCCTCAAGCTGGTTGAGGAATTCTGGGAGTTGAAGTCCACAAGTCATGAAGGGGCCATAGTTCCCTCAAGCTGGCTGAGGAATTCTGGGAGTTGAAGTCCACAAGTCATGAAGAGGGCCATAGTTCCCTCAAGCTGGCTGAGGAATTCTGGGAGTTGAAGTCCACAAGTCATGAAGAGGGCCATAGTTCCCTCAAGCTGGCTGAGGAATTCTGAGAGTTGAAGTCCACAAGTCATGAAGAGGGCCATAGTTCACTCAAGCTGGTTGAGGAATTCTGGGAGTTGAAGTCCATAAGTCATGAAGAGGGCCATAGTTCCCTCAAGCTGGCTGAGGAATTCTGAGAGTTGAAGTCCATAAGTCATGAAGAGGGCCATTGTTCCCTCAAGCTGGCTGAGGAATTCTGGGAGTTGAAGTCCACAAGTCATGAAGAGGGCCATAGTTCCCTCAAGCTGGCTGAGGAATTCTGAGAGTTGAAGTCCACAAGTCATGAAGAGGGCCATAGTTCACTCAAGCTGGTTGAGGAATTCTGGGAGTTGAAGTCCATAAGTCATGAAGAGGGCCATAGTTCCCTCAAGCTGGCTGAGGAATTCTGAGAGTTGAAGTCCATAAGTCATGAAGAGGGCCATTGTTCCCTCAAGCTGGCTGAGGAATTCTGGGAGTTGAAGTCCACAAGTCATGAAGAGGGCCATAGTTCCCTCAAGCTGGCTGAGGAATTCTGGGAGTTGAAGTCCACAAGTCATGAAGAGGGCCATAGTTCCCTCAAGCTGGTTGAGGAATTCTGGGAGTTGAAGTCCACAAGTCATGAAGGGGCCATAGTTCCCTCAAGCTGGCTGAGGAATTCTGGGAGTTGAAGTCCACAAGTCATGAAGAGGGCCATTGTTCCCTCAAGCTGGCTGAGGAATTCTGGGAGTTGAAGTCCACAAGTCATGAAGAGGGCCATAGTTCCCTCAAGCTGGTTGAGGAATTCTGGGAGTTGAAGTCCACAAGTCATAAAAGGGCCAAGTTTGAAGACCCCTGCTTTAGAAAAATGGGTGCCAGAAAGAACAGGCTATCCTCGACTTAACGACCGCAATTGACTCCAGAATTTCTGTTGCCAAGCGAGACAATTTTTTAAAGTGAGTTGTGACCCATTTTACACCCTGTTCTTGCCACCGTCGTTAAGCAAATCACTGCAGTTGTTAAGTTGCTCACACGGTGGTTAAGTGAATCTGGCTCCCCCCCCCATTGACTTTCCTTGTCAGAAGGTCGCAAAAAGGGAATTGTATGATCCCAGAACACTGCGACCGTCATAAATAAGAGTCAGTTGCCAAGCAAGCATCCAAATCTGAATCACGTGACCTTGGGGATGCTGCAACGATCGTTAATTGTGAAAGACGATCATAGAAAAAAAGTAACAAGCTATCCAATAAGATAGCTTTGTAGTCACCTTTTTCCTGTGAACAGTCGCAAATTAAGGGGGATATTAAATTTTGGCAGCGCAGCCTGGGGGTGTATGTGTGAGGGGTGTCACATTACTCTGAACATGAGACTTTGGTTGTGGGTCCATTTTTGGCCGCGGGCTCTGTTGCTAGTTTCCCGCCTCTGGGTGTGAGATCTTTTTCCCTTCGGTTTTGTACCGGAGGGAGCCGAAGCGAACGGGCTAAATCGATCCCCAGCCAAAATAAACAAATTAAGAGAGCTTGAAAGCCAGAAGGAATTTAAAGATGGAGAGGCGATACACCTTACCCTGTTCCTTGACAGCTCAAGGGCTGACAGATGGGAGATCTCCAGCCAGAGATAGTCCACTTGCTTTTCAACCTTTAAAAACTGCTGCCAGTATTTTTATTTTATTTTTTACTTTTATTTACTTTTATGGCCGTGTGGTTGTTGTTTTGAAGAAACCAGCCTGTTTCTAAGGCTTTCTAAGGCCTTCTTACATGGTCTGTTATTTTCATGTTTAAGGAGCCTCTGTGCCGGGATAGGTTGAAAAGGTAAGCAGGTATTAGGAAGGCTCCATTTTGTGGACGCGCCTTGCAGCTTTTGTCTTGAGGTCCCGTTTACAGGATCCGTAGAACTGCATGGAACGAGGAGCAGCGTTAAAATACTGGCCTGGAAACGAGGAGACGGGGAGTTCTAGTCCCGCCTTAGGCGTAAAAGCCAGCTGGGTGACTTTGGACCAGTTATCGGGAAAGTGGGAGTTTTAGACCCACTTTCACCATGAAAGCCAACTGCCTGACTTTGGACCAATCACCAGGAGTCTGGGAGCTCTAGTCCTGCTTAGGCCTGAAAAACAACCGTGTGACTTTGGGCCAATCACCAGGAGACTGGGAGTTCTAGTCCTGCCTTAGGCATGAAAACCAACCATGTGACTTTGGGCCAATCACCAGGAGACTGGGAGTTCTAGTCCTGCCTTAGGCATGAAAACCAACCATGTGACTTTGGGCCAATCACCAGGTGACTGAGAGTTCTAGTCTTTATCTTAGGTATAAAAAAAACTACTGTGTGACTTTGGGCCAATCACCAGGAGGCTGGGACTTCTAGTCCAGCTTTAGGCATGAAAACCAACCATGTGACTTTGGGCCAATTACCAGGAGACTGGGAGTTCTAGTCTTTATCTTAGGTATAAAAACCATGTTCCTTTGGGCCAACCATGTGACTTTGGGCCAATCACCAGGTGACTGAGAGTTCTAGTCTTTATCTTAGGTATAAAAAAAACTACTGTGTGACTTTGGGCCAATCACCAGGAGGCTGGGAGTTCTAGTCCAGCTTTAGGCATGATAAACAACCATGTGACATTGGCCCCAATCACCAGGGGCCTGGGAGTTCTAGTCTTTACCTTAGGTATGAAAACTGGCTGGGTGATTTTGGGCCAATCACCAGGAGACTGGGAGTTCTTGTCCCCGCCTAAGGTATGAAAGCCGGCTGGGTGACTATGGGTCAGTCACCAGGAGACCATGAGTTCTAGTTCTACCTTAGGCATGAAAGCCAACTGCGTAGCTCTGGGCCAGTTCCTCTCCATTCCACCTCACAGGATTGTTGTTTTGGGGAAAATAGGAGCAAGGAAGGAAAATTAGGTATGTTTGTAAGCCAGAGTTAGTTATAGAAATAATGAAGGTGAGAAATAGATAAATAATACTATAAATAAATCAACAGGAGTTGATGAGTTCTTGTCTCATGGTTGGTGTGAAAGCCGGCTGGGGAATTTGGGGCCTATCGCTAGGAATCTGGGAATTTCTTCACCCCAACTATAGAGGGGGAAAAATAATAATAATAAAATGGAAGGCAGTTTGCATTTGCTAGCTCAGACAAAAAAAAAATGCGTTGATGGAATCCGTGTCTAATATTCTAAACATGGAAAAAGCAATTTATTTATTCAATCTTGCTTGCAGAAAAAAAATCATTCATAAATTTCCTTTCAAAGAACCCACCCAAACAAATGCACATACATTTAGGCAGGAAAAATCAAATGCATAGGTATAGTATAGGTGGTACCTTGCTCGATAGTAGTAACTGTGAGAGAGATCTCAGAGTCTTAGTAGACAATCACTTCAATATGAGCCAGCAGTGTGCTGCAGCTGCCAAAAAAGCCAACACAGTGCTAGGCTGCATTAACAGAGGGATAGAATCAAGATCAAGTGAAGTACTAATACCACTTTACAATGCTTTGGTAAGGCCACACCTGGAATACTGCATCCAGTTTTGATCACCACGATGTAAAAAAGATGTCGAGACTCTAGAAAGGGTACAGAGAAGAGCAACAAAGATGATTAGGGGGCTGGAGGCTAAAACATATAGGGAACGGTTGCTGGAATTGGGTATGTGTAGTTTAATGAAGAGAAGGGTGAGGGGTGACATGATAGCAGTGTTCCAATCTCTCAGGGGCTGCCCCAAAGAAGAGGGAGTCAAGCTATTCTCCAAAGCACCTGAGAGCAGGACAAGAAGCAACGGAGGGAAACTAATCAAAGAGAGAAGCAACCTGGAACTAAGGAGAAACTTCCTGACAGTTAGAACAATTAACCAGTGGAACTCCTTGCCTCCAGAAGTGGTGAATGCTCCAACACTGGAAGTTTTTAAGAAGAGACTGGACAGCCATTTGCCTGAAATGGTATAGGGTTTCCTGCCTGAGCAGGGGGTTGGACTAGATTACCTCCAAGGTCCCTTCCAACTTTATATTATTATTATTATTATTATTATTATTATTATTATTATTATTATTATTATTATTATTATTATTATTATTATTATTTATTTATTATTTATTATTTATTATTTATTATTATTATTATTATCTGGAAGGCAACAATTTCAACCTTTAAATTAAAACCAATGGTTGAACGGCATTTAGGTAATCCAGGGGAGCGATTGAAAATAGAATCCTAAGTTACCAAGCGCGTCCAGAGAAAAAAAAAGATGAGATTCAACTTTTCTATAAGCTTGCTAGGAAGATGTACCCTTAAATGAAGGCTCACATTTTAGCGTTCCCAAAAGATGCATTTTTCTTTTTTCTTCTCTTTTCTTTTTTTTTTTTTGTAGGGTGGGGGGGTGGGGGCGGGAAGAGCTGAGGTCCACTTCATAAACCAAAAGAACATTTGGAACACGGCTGGCTTTCCTGACCTAGTGGCATTTTCCAAGCAAAGGGAAATTGTAATTTCCTTTTCAGCTGGATTTGCAAACATCCCTCGCCCTGAGCTAGAGATGGTCTCGCTTTTAAATTGCATGTGTTTGCTTTATTTCTTCCTCCCATTTCCAGAGTGTCAACTGGGAACCAGAAGGATATGTTTGCAGAGGCTCATTTCATATCTCCAGAGCCCCCCCCTTACTCTAGAGAAGCCTTGGGACTTTTGTAGAATTTGCATTGTGGGTGTGTACAGATTGGTTAATACAGCGTAATACCCACAGCTTAATATCTACGCCAGCTTAATAGCTAAGACAGCTTAATAGCTACGCCAGTGTTCCTCAACTTTACCAGCTTTAAGATGAGTGGACTTCTCGCCCAGCCCGGTTGCAAACAGGCCATGGACCTGTAGTGAGTTGCAGCCCAAAGGTTGAGGACCCCTCTCCTCCTGGACCATCACTTAAGTGTGATCCAGCATTGTGCTGTAGCTGCCAAAAAAAAAAAAAGCCAATTCAATCCTGGGCCGGAATAGGACAACTCACCACGGGACAATTCCATAATTCCAAATAATAATAATAATAATAATAATAATAATAATAATAAGAAGAAGAAGAAGAAGAAGAAGAAGAAGAAGAAGAAGAAGAAGAAGAAGAAGAAGAAGAAGAAGAAGAAGAAGAAGAAGAAGAAGAAGAAGAAGAAGAAGAAGAAGAGGAAGAAGAAGAAGTTGGAAGGGACCTTGGAGGTCATCTAGTCCAACCCCCTGCTCAGGCAGGAAACCCTATACCATTCTTTAAAAGATTCTTTAAAAGAATTTTTTTAAAAAAAAAATCGTTTGAAATGTTGTCATTCACCTTTCATTTTCTCCCTCGCCTTTCCTTTTTTGGCATCCTTTCTTGAAATGATTCTGTTCCCCCGTTTTGTCAACACAAGCAGTCCTCGGCGTACGGCCCCAGCCAAGCCCAAAATTTAGGTTGCTAAGTGAGAAAGGTGTTAAGTAGGTTTTGCCCCGTTTCACGACTTTCCTTGCCGTCGTTGTTAAGTGAATCGCCGCACTTGTTAAATTAGTCACACGGTTCTTAAGTGAATCTGGATTCCCTCCCCCCTATTGGCTTTGCTCGCCAGAAGGTCGCAAAAATGGGGACCGCGTGACCCTGGGATATGGCAACCAAGCATCCAAATGTAAATCATGTGACCCTGGGCATCAGTGTGAAAAATGGTCATAAGTCCCTTTTTTAAGTGCTGTTGTAACTTTGAACGGTCACTAAGCAAACTATTGTAAGTCGAGGACTACTACTATTAGTGTAACCCTTGTTGGCCGCAGCGAGTGGGATGTTGCAAGTTGGCCTAGACGCGTTCTGGGCTTCATCAAAAGAGGGATAGCATCAAGATCACTAGAAGTGGTCGTTCTGTGGTCATAAACCATATACTGTAAGGAACGGTTGCTGGAATTGGGGATGTCCAGTCTGATGAAGAGAAGAACGAGGGGGGACATGATAGCAGTCTTCCAATATCTCAGGGGCTGCCCCAAAGAAGAGGGAGTCAAGCTCTTCTCCAAAGCGCCTGAAGGCAGGACAAGAAGCAACGGATGGAAACTCATCAAGGAGAGAAGCAACCTAAAACTAAGAAATTTCCTGACAGAACAATTAACCAGTGGAACAACCTGCCTCCAGAAGCTGTGGGTGCTCCAACACTGGAAGTTTTTAAGAAGACAGCCATTTGTCTGAAATGCTATAGGGAAGGGTCTTCAAACTTGGCCCTTTTATGACTTGTGGACTTCAACTCCCAGAATTCCTCAGCCAGCGTGCCTGTCTGAGGAATTCTGGGAGCTGTCCACAAGTCATAAAAGGGCCAAGTTTGAAGACCCCTGGTATAGGGTTTCCTGCCTGAGCAGGGGGTTGGACTAGATGACCTTCAAAGTCCCTTCCAACATCATCATCATCATCGTCATCAAACTTTTATTCATAAAACATGAAACTCAGTCAACTGAACACTCAAATTGACTGGCAGTAATGGATGCTGGGTTGACACAGGTTGCTGCCAGCATCCTAGGTATCAACCAGGTGGTATTATTATTATTATTATTATTATTATTATTATTATTATTATTATTATTATTATTATTATTATTATTATTATTATTATTTTATTATAAAAACTTTTATTCATAAAACATGAAACTCAGTCAACTGAACACTCAAATTGACTGGCACTGATGGTTGACACAGGTTGCTGCCAGCATCCTTGGTATCAACCAGGTATCTCCTTAAAATGGAAGATGTTCCGAGTAGCGCAGTTTTTTGTAGCTTTGCTGGAGTTATTGCAGGAAGCTGCAATTTCTTGATGTATTTTGTAAAGTTTTGGGACATAGTTCCCAGTGCCCCGATGACAATGGGCATCACTGTTACGCGTTTCTATTATTATTATTATTATTATTATTATTATTATTATTATTATTATTATTATTATTATTATTATTATTATTATTATTATTATTATTATTATTTTGATTTATACTACACTGATCAGACCACACTTGGAAGATAGCATCCAGTTCTGGTCACTACATTAAAAAAAAAGATAAGGGCGAAGGTTCGTTCTACGAGCTTGTGCAGTTGGTTTCCGAACGTTGTGTTACCAGGCTTAGTAATATCTCCAGCGGAGTGTTCTTCTGTTTGTTAGGGCTTCAGGTGTGGGTGTGTCAGGTGAGGGTCTTGTGATGGGTCAGGTGTGAGTCATCAGTGAGAGGCTCGTGATGGGCCTTGTGATGGGGAGGTTACGTTAGGTCAGAGAATTGGGAGGTGAAGTGCGGTAGATTTGGATCCTGAGGGGTTCATAGGCTGGTTGTGGGTCGATGTGTCTGTGGATGGAATGGCTTGTGGAGGGCCAGGCTTCCATGAACTCACCCTACACCCGGGCTACAGATATTCTCCACTATCAAAAAAGATGCTGAGACCCTAGAATGAGGGCAGAGAAGAGCAACCAAAATGATCAGGGGTCCGGAGGATGAAGTGTACGATGAACGATTGAGGGAACTAGGTATGTCTAGTCTTAACGAAGAGAAAGCTTGGGGTGACATGACAGCAGTCTTTCAATATTTGAGGGCAGGACAAGAAGCAACAGAGGGAAACTCATCAAGGAGAGAAGCAACCTAGAACTGAGGAGGAATTTCCTGACAGTGAGGACAATTAATCCGTGGAACAGAAGTTTCTACCAGAAGTTGTGGGTGCTCCATCACTGGAGGTTTTTAATGAATCATCAACCAGCATCAAATTCCCGGGTGTGCAGCTTAACGAGTAGGCTGGCTTGGTCGCTCAAGAGCGAGACACATGTGAAGCGGGCCCAGCAGCGCCTGCACTTTCTGTGTCGCATGAGAAAAGCGCATCTTCCTTCCCCCATCCTGACCATTTTCTACAGGGGGACGATTGAGAGCATCCTGTCATACAACATCACAGTCTGGTTTGGAAGCATCCCTGCTTCGAACAGGAAGGCGGTGCAGAGAGTGGTGAGGACGGCAGAAAAGATTATTGGCAGTTCAGAGAGTGGTGAGGACAGCAGAAATGGTTATTGGCAGTTCCCTCCCTCCCATCCAGGACATAGCACAGAAGCGTTGCTTGAGCAGGGTCCGTAAGATTATCTGGGACGCTACACATCCTCTACACGGCCTGTTTTCCTTGTTCCCTTCTGGGAGGAGGGGGCTTCGTGGTATCCAAAGCAGAACATCCAGATTCAGCCACAGTTTCATTCCGTACAGCATTAACCTTGTGAACTCTCAAGCTTCCTCCTTCCGTTACATATTCAAGATGGACAGCATTTAATATTTTATTTGTAATGGGACTAAAAAGTTTCATGTAGCATTTGAATAAGTCTTCCTTTTTTTCTCTTTTTTCTTTTTCTTTTATATTTAATAGTAATAGTGTTTGTAGTTATCCTATATGAGCTAGAGAGTGACAGATTTTAGAGTTTATGGTTGTTAGCATATGGATGTTCATGATTGTTTTTTTTTTGTTTTTATACCCTGTACTTAGCTCTGGGAAGTCGGGGGGGAGGGGGGGAGGGGTAGGGAGGGATGGGTACGGGAGGGGGAGGGGGGATTGTTAAAGATAAAATGTATGTTAAAACTTTTCAATAAATATATATTTAATTTAATTTAATTTTTAATTTAATAATATTTATATACCGCCCTTCTCCCTGAGGACTCAGGGCGGTTCACAGGGCAGAATAAAATACCAAATACAAACATTAAAAAAAGATTAAATAATTGCCCAATTAAAACAATAGAAATACAATTCTAAAAACCCCAAAATAAAATTAAGACACCCAAAAAAGAACAGCCCCACCGATCCCCATCAGGCTAGGCCGGCTTGAACAAACAAAAACGTCTTGAGATCGCGACGAAAGGAGCGAAGATCGGGCGCCATCCGGAGCTCTACCGGTAGCTGATTCCACAGCTCCGGAGCGCCCACAGAGAAGGATCTCCCCCTGGGGGCCACCAATCGACATTCTCTGATCGGTGGCACCCTGAGGAGACCCTCTCTGTGGGAACGCACAGGGCGCAGGGAGCTTGATGCCGGCAGCAGATGTTCCCTAAGGTACTCCGGCCCCATGCCATGAAGGGCTTTGAACACCGTTACCAGTACCTTGAATCTCACCCGGAAGACAACTGGCAACCAATGCAGTTCACGGAGCAGAGGTGTAACGTGGGAGTATCGGGAGACTCCCAACACAACTCTCGCGGCTGCATTCTGTACCAGTTGGAGCTTCCGGGTGGTCCTCAAGGGCAGCCCCATGTAGAGAGCGTTGCAGTAGTCCAGGCGAGAGGACACGAGCGCATGAGTGACCGTGCACAAATCATCCCGGCTAAGATAGGGCCGCAACTGGCGCACCAGGCGAACCTGGGCGAAGGCCCCCCTAGTCACAGCTCCTATATGGTCTTCCAAGGTGAGCCGTGAATCTAGGAGGACTCCCAAGTTGCGGGCCCTATCTACGGGGGGTAAAAGTTCACCCCCCATAGCCAGAGGTGGAATATCCGAATAAACCCGGGATGAAGGTATGCAAAGCCACTCAGTCTTGTCGGGGTTGAGTTGAAGTCTGTTCCTCCCCATCCAGACCCGAACTGCCTCCAGGCAACGGGACATCACGTTGAGGGCATCACTGGGGTGGTTTGGGGTCGAAAAGAAAAGTTGGGTATCATCAGCGTACTGATGACACCCAACTCCAAAACCACGAATGATCTCACCCAGCGGTTTCATGTAGATGTTGAACAGGAGAGGCGAGAGGACCGACCCCTGAGGAACTCCACAAATGAGAGACCTCGCGGTCGACCTCTGCCCTCCTGCCAACACCGACTGCGAACGTCCCTGGAGATAGGAGGAGAACCACTGTAAGACTGTGCCTCCCACTCCCAATCCCCTGAGACGCCGCAGCAAGATACCATGGTCGATGGTATCGAAAGCCGCCGAGAGGTCTAATAGGACTAGAACAGAGGAATATCCCCTGTCCCGAGCCCTCCAGAGATCATTCACCAGCGCGACCAATGCCGTCTCCGTGCTGTACCCGGGCCTGAAACCCGATTGGTACGGGTCTAGATAATCCGCTTCATCCAGGACCAGAGGGAGCTGATGCGCCACCACACTCTCAACAACCTTCGCAAGAAAGCGAAGGTTGGAGACAGGACGAAAGTTGTTCAATACAGCTGGGTCCAAGGCAGGCTTCTTGAGGAGAGGCCTCACCACCGCCTCCTTCAAGACGGCGGGGAAGCAACCCTCACTCAGAGAAGCCGATATAACTGCCTGGAACCAGCTGCGTGTCCTCTCCCGGGCTGCATAGACCAGCCAGGAAGGGCACGGGTCCAATAAACATGTGGTGGTGCTCAGCCTCCCCATGATCCTGTCCACTTCCTCCGGAGTCACAGAATCAAACTCCTCCCAGGTGATATCGACAAGACCGCCCGTGTCCTGATCGTCAGACTCTGCCCAGTCAGAGTCCAGACCGGTCCGAATCCGAGCGATTTTGTCCGACAGATGTTGGTTAAACTCCTCGGCACGACCCTGCAAGGGATCCTCCCTCATCTCCTGATTTAGGAGGGAGCGAGTCACCCTAAACAGGGCGGCCGGGCGATTATCTGCGGACGCGATAAGGGTGGCGAAGTGGTTAGACCTCGCCTCCCTTATCGCAGCGAGATAAGACCTAATATAGGATCTTAGTCGCAATCGGTCGGATTCAGATCGGCTGGACCTCCAACCGCTCTCTAGGCCCCGTCTCCGACGCTTCATCTCCTGGAGCTCCGCAGAGAACCATGGAGCTCGACGGGATCTGCACCGGGTCAGGGGCCGCAGGGGTACAACTCGGTCAAGAGCCTCAGTGGCCGTCCTTTCCCAGGCTTCCACTAAGGCATCTGCCGAGCTGTAAGCAAGGGAGGCAGGTGGGGACCCCAGCGCCGCCTGGAACCTCTGGGGATCCATTAAGCGTCTATATATAAATATATATATATATATATTTTATTTGTATATGTAGGGGTGTGAGTCCATACATATGTTGCATGTAGTATGGTTAGGTGTGTGTCATGTATGTGTTTCACTTTGAGAGCAGGCAACTAAATTTCATTTTTGATGTGCCCACAGTAAAAACAAAAAAAAAAGGACAATAACGGTTATCTTATCTTATGGAGGTTTTTAATGAAGCGATTGGACAACCATTCGTCTGAAACGTTACAGGATCTCCTGCCTGAGCAGGGGGAGATGGATTAAAAGACCTCCAAAGTCCCTTCCAACTGTGTCATTCTGCTATTCCGCATGGAGGGCCTTTGGAGCAGGCACCTCATTCGAATCCTGGTCAAAGAGAAGCACTGAGGCCCTTTCTCTACTTGTCAGTTCTTTGAAGAGTTGTTAACACGTGCACACACACACACACACCCATCCTAGATCATCCCAGGATTACGAACTAAAAGCTTGCTTCATTGTGCTTGTGTTCACAAAATGGTGTTCAGGCAGTTGAAACCCTAGCAGCTGCCTTACGCTAAGTGAAGCTTGGTTAATCTGTATTTGCTTTGGTTTAGATTTGGTGGTGCACACCCAGCTACTTTGATTTTTGCATTGTTTGTGGAATTAGGCGCACCCGGGAAACGAATTCGTTCAGGGGCGACGTTAAGCCTGTTTTGGTGAAACTCAGTGTAGAAAGTCCCTGATCCCCTGTGGCAAGAAGGGTCAAGAGGAAGAATGTCTAAGAATAATTATTCTATTTTATTTATTATTAATTTAATTTTTATACCGCCCTTCTCCCGAAGGACTCAGGGCGGTGTACAGGGCAATAAAATGCAATAAAAATACAATATACAAAAATTAAAATGAGAATTAAATAGAATAGCCCAATTGCAGTAAAAAGTTAATTAAAATTACAATTAAAATACCCCAAACCCATCAGACCAGGCAGGCTTGTTCAAATAGGTGAGTTTTCAGGTCACGGCGGAAAGAGCGAAGGTCAGGAGCCATCCGGAGCTCAACCGGTAAATGATTCCAAAGGTCTGGCGCACCCATAATTTTCTATAAGATGGGAAATATGAAAATACTAAGCGGGTCAGTATAAGGGATGCTTTTAGTTACCCAAACATAATTAATTATGAGAAACATGATCGTTGATAAAGTTATTTTGACTATCGATGGGAAATTAAAATTGGGGGGGGGAAGAGAGGAAAAAAACAGGATATGTATCTAATAAGGGAACTCTGATTGCAAATACATTTGAGATATGTCTTGGCTAGAGAAGATACTATAAACTGATATTATTGAGACTATGCATAACATTAGAAACGTGTGATGAAGATCTCTATATTTAACTGTATAGGTCAGGGGTAGGCAACCTTGGCTCTTTTATGACTCGTGGACTTCAACTCCCAGAATTCCTGAGCCAGCATGGGGGAACTATGGCCCCTTCATGACTTGAGGACTTCAACTCCCAGAATTCCTGAGCCAACATGGGGGAACTATGGCCCCTTCATGACTTGTGGACTTCAGCTCCCAGAATTCGTCAGCCAGTGTGCCTGGCTGAGGAATTCTGGGAACTGAAGTCCACAAGTCATGAGAGGGCCTGGCTCAGCTTGGAAACCTCTCCCTTTCCCCTCAGCATGGCTGGCTCAGGAATTCTGGGAGTTGAAGTCCACAAGTCATTAAGCGGCCTAAGGCCTAGGCCAGGGGTAGGCAACGTTTGCTCTTTTATGACTCGTGGACTTCAACTCCCAGAATTCCTCAGCCAGCATGGGGGAACTATGGCCCCTTCATGACTTGCATACTTCAATTCCCAGAATTCCTCAGTCAGCGTGGGGGAACTATGGCCCCTTCATGACTCATGGACTACAACTCCCAGAATTCCTGAGCCAGCATGGGGGAACTATGGCCCCCTCATGACTCATGGACTTCAACTCCCACAATTCCTGAGCCAGCATGGCTCAGCTTGGAAACCTCCCTTTCTTCTCAGCGTGGCTGGCTCAGGAATTCTGGGAGTTGAAGTCCACGAGTCATAAAAGAGCCAAGGTTGCCTACCCCTGTTATAGATATTAATAGCAGTAAGAATTATACTTGCATGGTGGGGAAAAATGATTATTATTGGAAAAAAGAGAGGAGCAGAGAAATAATGGATGGTGTAGTATTGGATAGTTTGAGTGAAAGTTAATATATACCACAGAATGATAAAGGAACCCAGACAACCGAGTTGTTTGTTAAGTACTTATGATTGTAAAACTTGAAATTAATAGAATATTTACAAAAAAAGAGAGAAAGGTCTAAGGGCCAAGTGAACGCTCCTGCCAGCTGGGAGACAGCAGGCAGAAATCAGGTCGGTTGTTTCCAGATCCATCCGACATCATTTATTGGTTGGTTGGTTGGTTCTACGCTTGTTTGCTTTCTTATCCCATCTTTACTGTTTGTGTTAATAACCCAAGGTGGCAAACATCCAGAATGCTCCTTCCTCTGCCTGTTTTCCTCACAACAACAACAACCCTGTGAGGTGGGTTTGGGCTGAGAGAGAGGGACTGGCCCAAAGACACGCGCTTGGTTTTCGTGCCTAAGGCAGGACTAGAACTCACTGTCTCCTGGCGATTGGCCCAAAGGCACTCAACCATTCTTCATGCCTGAGGCGGGACTAAGACTCATCGTCTCTCGGTGATTGGCTCAAAGTCACCCAACCATCCATTGTGCCTGAGGCAGGCCTAGAACTCACCGTCTCCTGGTGATTGGCTCAAAGTCAACCAGCTGGATTCCATGCCTAAGGCGGGACTAGAATTCACTGTCTCCTGGTGATTGGCGCAAAGTCACCCAGCTGGGTTCCATGGCTAAGGCGGGACTAGAATTCACTGTCTCCTGGTGATTGGCCCAAAGTCACCCAGCTGGCTTCCATGCCTAAGGCGGGACTAGAATTCACTGTCTCCTGGTGATTGGCCCAAAGTCATCCAGCTCGCTTCCATGCCTAAGGTGGAACTAGAACTCACTGTCTCCTGCTGATTGGCCCAAAGTCACCCAGATGGCTTCCATGCCTAAGGCGGGACTAGAATTCACTGTCTCCTGCTGATTGGCCCAAAGTCATCCAGCTCGCTTCCATGCCTAAGGTGGAACTAGAACTCACTGTCTCCTGCTGATTGGCCCAAAGTCACCCAGCCAGCTTTCATGCTCAACTAGTTTCCAAATTTAAGGTGGAACTGGAATTCACCGTCTTCTGGTGATTGGCCCAGTCACCAAGCCGGCTTCCATGCCTAAGGCGGGACTAGAATTCACTGTCTCTTGGTAATTGGCCCAAAGTCACCCAGTTGACTTCCATGCCTAAGGTGGAACTAGAATTCACCATTTCCTGCTGATTGGCCCAAGGTCACCTAGCTAGCTTTCATGCTCACCTAGTTTCCAGACCTAAGGCAGAACTAGAACTCACCGTCTTCTGGTGATTGGCCCAAAGTCATCCAGCCGGCTTCCATGCCTAAAGCGGGACTAGAACTCACCGTCTCCTGGTCTCTGTAGGCAGCCCCTGAACCCCTGCGAACAAACTGGCATTCCTCTATTCCCATCATCCTCAGCCATCACGTTCAGGGAGATCCGTGTAATTTTTGGTTCCCCTTCTGGAAGGAAAGGCAAAACCGGCAGAGAACAAGACCATGGTGATGCTGGCACTAATCCGTAATTCAAAACCGTCCTCTTCTCAATTACAGGAAAGATAAGGTAAGATAAGAAGGTAAGAATCCACCTAGTGATAACAGTTAAATGGCTCTGCCATCTTATTTGCTCCAGGTTGGAAGATGATGCCGCTTCTTGCAGCGGCCGAGAGACCTGGGCTCCGCGGTGCTCAAATTCCCGTCCTCCAACACGCAGCGGGAAGAGGCCCAGCCTTTCGTGTAAGTCTTGAGTTCGAGACTAAATCCCCAAAGTGCCAGCTTTGTCTTGCTCGTTCCGGGAAGCCCCGCTTTGAAGCGTAGATCTAACCTGGATTTTAAAATGTGCTCCGGTGGCAATCTTTTACGGTACAGGCGGTCCTCGTCTTACGGCGGAGCCCCAAATTCCCGTTGCCAAGCGAGATGGTTGTTAAACGAGCTTTGCCCCATTTTACGGCCTTTTTCTTTCTACAGGTGTTAGGTGGGTCAGTTAGTAACATGGTTGTTTGGCGACCATCAGAAGGTGGCCAAGGGGGATCACGTGACCCACCCCACCTCACCCCCGGGGACACTGCGACCATCATAAATACGAGACAGTCGCCAAGAGTCCGAGTTTTGATGACGTGACCCCGTGGGGAAGGTGCAACCAGTCGTAACTGGAAAACGGTCGTTAAGTCGCTTTTTCCGGTGCCGTCGTAACTTTGAACAGTCACTAAATGAATGGTTGTAAGGCAAGGACTTACACGTAGCCTGTCCAGTGGTTTGTTGGCGGTTGCTTCTATGTCGTTGTAGAATCAGGAACGGTGACTCCTGGGTGAAAGTAGTCAATTCGAATTCAGCGTTATAGAAAAAACAAACAAACCCCACAACCCAGATTGTTGGGGGCAATAAGCTGACTTTGTAATAATGCCGCTTGGGTGTGTGTGTGAAAGCCCTAATAAGCAGGCATATACATAGAATGAAGGCTACTGCTAAGCTTGTAAGCCGCCCTGAGTCTTCGGAGAAGGGCGGGATATAAATGGGATTTTTTAAAAAAAACCTTGTAAGAAAAGCAACGGACAGAGAGGGAATAAGCTCCCTTTTATTCGGTGTGTCGTACAGAGGCTAAACAGTGGCACGTGGAGTGCTTTAACTGTGTTAAAGGGGGTGGGGTGGACTGGATGACCTCCATGGCCTTTATCCTGCTGTAGATCTTGTGATTCTACGCTGGAAAAAATCAGGAGACTGCCTCGGTTCCCCCCCCCACCCCGCCCTTCGAAACTCCTAATGTGAATTTATTAAATTATTTATTTTTTATTTTATTATTTTGTGTTTTTTTAAATTTAATTTTAAGTTTTTATTTATTTTGTTTTTTGAATTTATTTTGCTTTATTTTTATTATTATTTTATTTTATTTTATTTTATTTTATTTTATTTATTTTATTTTATTTTATTTTATTTTCTAAATGTATATAAGGGACTGTGTCACAAAAAAGTGACTCTGGGCAGCTTCCGAGCAAAACAACAAAACCCACCCACGTTAAAAAAACATTACACATCAGTAAAGAAGAGAAATAAAAGCGGAAAGGAATAAAAAAGGTAAAACAATCCTAAAGTAGCAAGAGGATAGCTTTTTTTTTTTTTTTAAATGGGAACCTGCCCAATGTCAAGTGATTGAAATGGGCGGCTATAGAAATTGAATGAATGAATGAATGAATGAATGAATGAATGAATGAATGAATGAATGAATGAAGTAAGTGAGCCTAATCCAGCCACTTTCCCGGTTCACCATAGATCTCGGAGTTGATGAAAGAAACATTTTTCCAAGTTTTCTGCAAGGCTAACAAAAATGAGATCCTCACCGCAGCGGAGGGGACGTTCCAGAGGGTTATGGCAGATTTAGTACAGGCAGTCCTCCACTTAAGACCACGTTAGAGCTTCTGTGGCTAAGCAAGGCGGTTCTTAAAAGAGTCGCACCTGATTTTATGACTTTTTTTTGCCACCGTTGCCAAGCAAATCACTGCGGTTTTAAAGTGAATCACATGGTCATTAAGCAAATCTGGCTTTCCCCCATTGATAGTTCAGAGAAGAGCAACTAAGATGATCCAAGGCCTGAAGACTGAAACACATACGAAGAACGGTTGCAGGATTTGGGTTTGGCTAGTCTAGAGTAAAGAAGAAATAGGGGTGACATGACAGCAGCATTCCAGTATTTGAGGGGCTGCCACAAAGAAGACGGGGTCAAACTATTCTCCAAAGCACCAGAGGGAAGGAAGAGAAACAATGGTCGGAAACTGACCAAGGAGAGAAGCAACCTGGAATTAAGGAGAAACTTCCAGACAGTGAGGTCAATTAACCAGTGGAACAGCCTGCCACCAGAAATCGTGGGCGCTCCATCACTGGAGGTTTTTAAGAAGAGACTGGACAGTCACTTGTCTGAGATGGTATAGGTTCTCCTGCTCGAGCAGGGGGCTGGACTAGAAGACCTCCACGGTCCCTTCCAGCTCTATTCTGTTCTAATTTTGCTTGTCAGAATCCAAGTGGGAAGGTCACAAATGGTAATCACGTGACTCAGGATGCTGTGACCGTCGTAAATACAAGCCGGTTTTCCAAGCATCTGAATTTTGATCCCAGGACCATGGGGAGGCTGCAACTGTCGTAAGGGCAGAGACCAGTTGTAAGTCACTTTTTTCAGCACTGTTGTAACTTCAGTCACTAAATGAATGGTTGTAAGTAGAGGATGTACCTGTATAGGATTACAGGTAAGTCCTCAATTTACAACTGATCATTTAGTAACCATTCAAAGTTACAATAGTACTGAAAAAGGTGACTTATTTATTTATTTATTTATTATTTGGATTTATATACCGCCCCTCTCCCGAAGGACTCGGGGCGGTGTACAGGCAATTAAACACTATATACAGCACATAATATACAAAAATTAAAATAAATTAAACCAAATTAAACTTATGACCATTTTTCACAGTTACCTTTGTAGGATTCCCCATGATCATGTGATCAAAACTCGAATAGAATTCAATAGAATAGAATAGGACACAGAATAGAATAGAATAGAATAGAATAGAATAGAATAGAATAGAATAGAATAGAATAGAATAGAATAGAATAGAATAGAATAGAATAGAATAGAATAGAATAGAATAGAATAGAATAGAATAGAATAACAGCGTTGGAAGGGACCTTGGAGGTCATCTAGTCCAACCCCCTGCTCAGGTAGGAAACCCTATGCCATTTCAGACAAATGGTTGTCCAATCTCTTCTTAAAAACTTCACAACTTCTGGAGGAGATGTTTGGCAGCTGGTTCATACTTACATACTTCATACTTACAACCGTTGCTGTGTCTCAAGGTCACGTGATCACCCTTTGTGACTTTCTGACCAGCAAAGTCAATGGCCAAACCATTTTGAACTTAACAACCGGGTTACTCTCTTATGAACTGCAGCAATTTGCTTAACCTCTGTGGCAAAAAAAAGGTCATAAAATGGGGCAAAACTCACTTAAGAAATGTCTCGTTGAACAACAGAAATTTTGGGCTCCATTGTGGTCGTAAGTCGAGGACTACCTCTGTAGTTTAAGCAAGAGCCTAGAACTGCAGTAGATATTAACGGCTTCACAGCAAAAAAAAAAATGGCTGTGTTCTCATTGATTGTGGCTCCGGCTTGTCGTAATGTAAGTCCTCGACTTACAACTACTTATTTAGCAACTGTTCAAAGTCACAGCGGCACTGAGAAGAGTGACTTAGAGCCAGTCCTCGTACTTACGACTGTTGCAGCTGCATCCACGGTCACATGATCAGAATTTGGGCGTTTGGCAACTAGTATGTATTCATGATGGAGGCCATGTCCCTGGGTTGCCGTCTCTATTTGCAACCTTCCGACAAGCAAAGTCAGTGGGGGGAAGCCGGATTTTCTTAACAGCCACCTGACCCGCTTAAGGACCGCAGCGACTCACTCATCAAATGTGGCCAAAAAGGCCGTAAAATCGGGGGCGACTTTCTTAACGACTGCAAGTGAATCGTTCATCCAATGTGGCCAAAATCAGGCGTGTGACTCCCTTAACACCTGCCTCCCTTAGCAACGGAAATCCTGGTCCCCGTTATAGTCCTAAATCGAGGACTCTCTGTAATGCTTATGTTGATCGGAGTTCACGACCGTTAAGATTTCAACCACGTTTGTAGTGCTCTGCTTCGGAGAGGTTGAGTTTGTAAGTCTTAGGATTAAACCTCGAGAACGGGCACGATGGATCTCGGGCGGAAAAATGCAGAGCGGGTTTTAAAATGTCCATTTTTTGCCCCCCAAAATGACAGTTGAAAGCGAAGCTTCCGGAAGATCTTCGATGCACCTTGGAGCTGACCCAGATGTCCGTTCGGTTGCTGAAGTTCTCATTCTCCACTCCCCCGGTTCTTCCCAAGACGGCGGAAACCCGTTGCCAAACAGGTCCGTAAGTAGCGGGTGGTTTTCCCACCCTGGGCTCTCCAAGCTTGGCAACGTTGTAAGACTTGTGGACTTCAACTCCCAGAATTCCTCAGCCAGCCTTTGTTGGGCTTCAGCTCCCAGAATTGCAGTATTTGAGGGGCTGCCACCAAGAAGGGGGACGGAGGGAAGGGGGGGGGTGTTTCAAATTATTCTCCAAAGCACCAGAGGGCAGGACGAGAAGCAACGGATGGAAAGTGACCGAAGAGAGAAGCCACCTGGAATTAAGGAGAAACTTCCTGACAGGGAGGACAATGAACCGGTGGAACAGCTTGCCACCAGAAATCGTGGAGGTTTTTAAGAAGAGACTGGGCAGTCACTTGTCTGAGACGGTACAGGTTCTCCTGCTTGAATGGGGGGCTGGACTAGAAGACCTCCAAGGTCCCTTCCAGCTCTAATCTATTCTGTTCTGTTCCGTTCCATTCTATTCTCTATTCTGTTCTCTTTTCTGTTCTGTTCTGTTCTATTGGGAGGCCGGTGTGTGGTGTAGTTGGTTCACATGGTGTGGTGGGATGGAGGGTTTGCTGTCACTGTGTGTTGGGGGGAGGGAGCACAGGGGGAGGCTCAGCTAATCTCAATGTACACATGTTGTACTTTGACAATAAAGGTTTATTATTTATTATTATTTTCTATTCTTTTCAATTTTCTATTCTACTCTGTTCTATTCTTTCCTGTTCTGTTCTGTTCTGTTCTGTTCTCTATTCTATTCTATTCTATTCTATTCTATTCTATTCTATTCTATTCTATTCTATTCTATTCTATTCTATTCTATTCCCATAATTCTCTATTCTATTCTATTCTATTCTATTCTATTCTATTCTATTCTATTCTATTCTATTCTGTATTATTATTCTATTCTATTCTATTCCTTTTTTCTATTCTATTCTATTCTATTCTATTCTATTCTATTCTATTCTATTCTATTCTATTCTATTCTATTCTATTCTATTCCTTATTCTATTCTATTCTATTCTATTCTATTCTATTCTATTCTATTCTATTCCTTATTCTATTCTATTCTATTCTATTCTATTCTATTCTATTCTATTCTATTCTATTCTATTCTATTCTATTCCATTCCATTCCATTCTATTCTATTCTATTCTATTCTATTCTATTCTATTCTATTCTATTCTAATTCTATGTTCTATTCTATTCTATTCTATTCTATTCTATTCTATTCTATTCTATTCTATTCTATTCTATTCCTTATTCTATTCTATTCTATTCTATTCTATTCTATTCTATTCTATTCTATTCTATTCTATTCTATTCTATTCTATTCTATTCCTTATTCTATTCTATTCTATTCTATTCTATTCTATTCTATTCTATTCTATTCCTTATTCTATTCTATTCTATTCTATTCTATTCTATTCTATTCTATTCTATTCTATTCTATTCTATTCTATTCTATTCTATTCTATTCCTTATTCTATTCTATTCTATTCTATTCTATTCTATTCTATTCTATTCTATTCTATTCTATTCTATTCTATTCTATTCTATTCTATTCTATTCTATTCCATTCCATTCCATTCCATTCCATTCCATTCCATTCTCAATTCCTCAGCCAGCTATGCTGAGTGGGCTGGATGGGGGAGACAGGTGGGCAGGGAGTGTGTCCTTGTGGTCAGTCGTAAGGGTGGACAACTGCAGGAACACTGCAAAGGCCGCAACCTTTGAAACCAGGTTGTAAGTATTCTGTTAACTAGAGGTAGTCTATGACTTACTGTTAGGAAATAAAGTCCTAACCTGGTTTGGGTGAAAATACATATAATATGGTTGTGTACCTTTAAGAAGAGAAATGGCCGAAGGGTGTGACTAATTCTATTCAGCATAAATGAATTTCAGATGTTAGACTTACTCTCTCTCTCCAGTGTTTTTCCTCTGACTGACTTGTTACTCTGTGTATTGATATTTGACTTTTAACTGGTAAGGATTTTTTTTGACGTTGACTTTGTTTACTCCTGAACTGTTATTCAACGGTGATTCTTCCTTACTGACCTTGGATTGAAAACTGGACTATATGTAATTGTGTTTTTTTGTTTTGTGTTATATTGTCTGAGTAAAAATATAGTTAGGATACAACTCAAGTTAGTTTGCTTTTTACTGTTTGCTTCTTAAAGGTCCCAGTACACTTTCCTTTCGGCTTAGATGGACTCCAGAAGATGGTAGAAGACAGGAAGGCCTGGAGGAACATTGTCCATAGGGTCGCGATGGGTCGGACACGACTTCGCAGCTAACAACAACAACAACACTTTCCTTTGGGCATTGCAAGCCTTGTATAAGGCATTCTGCACATTCTGATTTTGTTTCGAATTAACACTTACAATAGTTTGCTTAGTTACCTTTTGAAGTTACAACAGCACTGGAAAAAGAGACTTAGGACCATTTTTCACACATAACGACCGTTGCGGCCTCCCCCGCGGTCACGTGATCGAAATTCAGACACTCGGCGACTGATTCGCATTGATGACGGCTGATCACGGGTCACGCCATCCCCTTTGGCGACCTTCTGGCAAACAAAACCAGCGAGGAAGCCAGATCCGCTTAACAAACCCCGTTACGGACTTTTACCAACTGCGGTGATTCGTTTTAACGACTGCGCCAAGAAAGGTTGCAAAATGGGGCCAAACTCACTTGGCAAACGTCTCACTTAAGCCGCAGAAATCTGGGGGCTCCCTTGCGGTCGTCAGCGGAGGACTGCCTGTAGCTTTTGGGAGGGACTGTCATAACTTCACCCGATTGCTAAGTGGCCGGTCGTAAGTCGAGGACTATCTGAAGCACCATAGACGTGTATTCGCGGATGTTCACGTTTTCTCCACAAGCGTTTCAGAACAGAACAGAATAACAGGAGTTGGAAGGGACCTTGGAGGTCTTCTAGTCCAACCGAATAACAGGAGTTGGAAGGGACCTTGGAGGTCTTCTAGTCCAACCCTCTGCTCAGGCAGGAAACCCTACACCATTTCAGACCAATGGCTGTCCAGTCTCTTCTTAAAAACTTCCAGTGATGGAGCACCCACAACTTCTGGAGGCAGGTTGTTCCACTGGTCAATTGTTCTAACTGTCATGAAGTTTCTCCTTAGTTCTAGGTTGCTTCTCTCCTTGACTAGTTTCCATCCGCTGCTTCTTGTCCTGCTTTCAGGTGCTTTGGAGAATAGCTTGACTCCCTCTTCTTTGGGGCAGCCCCTGAGATACTGGAACACTGCTATCATGTCACTTCTCGCCCTTCTCTTCATTAAACTAGCCGTGCCCAGTTCCTGCAACCGTTCCTTCTATGTTTTAGCCCCCAGCCCCCTGATCATCTTCGTTGCTCTTCTCTGCACTCTTTCCCGAGTCTAATCGTTCTGCAAAGGCGGTTTACGGAAAGAATGAATTCGGATCCCTCCCAAGCAAAGGGACGGACAGTTCAATAAATAGGATATTTTCTTTCTTTCCCCCTCTGATGTTTCCTCTTGGCTAACGGAGCTTCGCATCCTCAGGCGGGAGGCGCTGACATTTCAACAGCTAATCTTCATGAATCAGCACAACCCGGAGGGCCTGTTTACAAAATCCCCACTGTCACAACGGAGATTAAAGGGGCAGGAGGTGGAAAGGGGCGCCCTGTGCCAAGTGGAGGCTTTTAATTCTTTTTTTTTTGGTGTGTTACGCATCGTTGAAGTCGTTAAGACGGCAGTTCCCGTCATCGCCACCTTCCTGTTTCCATTTCGGGCTGGAAGGGAAAAAACCTCTGCTCGCTCAGGCTGCAAACCACGGGTGTCTGTTTTGTCTTTTGTGTTTTGTTTCATGCTTCGGTTGGCCTCACTCTGGAGGAGATAGAAACCACTGCGCGAAAGTCCTCGGCTTACGGCCCTTGGTTCAGCCACCACGCAAAGTCACCACGGGGCTGAAAAAAAATGACTCGCCGCCGTTTGTCGCGCTGACAACCCCACAGTTACGTGAGCGAAATTTGGGTGTGTATTTGTGTCCCCGGCGGCCTCTCCGGGGTCCCGTGATCCCCCTTTACGACCTTCCCGGTTGGTCTCCAACGAGCAGAGTCAACAGGGGAAGCTTAGCGACTGCACGATCCACTTAACGCTTGTGATTCGTTTAACGTCCATGGCCACAAATTGGAGTCACTGAACCACCGCCTGGCTTAACTATGAAAATTCTAGTCCCAACTGTGGCCGTTAAGTCGAGGACGACCGGTAGCGTCCCACGCATTGCATCACACAATGCCGTTTGCGTGCTGATGTCGTGTGTGCGGCATCGGTGACCCTCTGGCTTCACCCTGTGGCTGTCTCTGGGCTGTGTGCACCCTAAAAATATTTAACCAGGTTTGTGAAAGGCCACCGTGGTTTCATTTGCACAACAGGAAGAATTTGCTTCAGGTTAAACTTGGTTTAGCTTACGATATCAGGGAGGTGAACCTAAAACAGTTTGGCTTCAGGTTGAAAATTACGTTAAGCCAGAAAATGGTTGGTTTTGTAACCAGAGGTTCACAGCTGCTGCTTTAAGCTGAACTTTAGTCCTTGTGTGTTTGTTGTGAAGTGTCAAAACGTCCCTTCCCTTCTTCACTTTCTTCTTCTCCTCCCCTTCCCAGGGTTTGGAACGATTTTTTTATTAATCCATTTCCAAACAATTCGTTGTGTGCAAAAACAAAGCAGAAAAGAATACGGCTAGCCCTCACTTACGACAGCTCGTTTGCCGTATTTTCCGGCGTATAAGACGACTTTTTAACCCACGAAAATCTTCTCAAAAGTTGGGGGGTCGTCTTATACGCCGAGTCGTCTTATACGCCGGAAAATACTATTCACCTCTCTGATCTTTTCTGCTGGACGGCGGGATCACTGGGTGAATGAAGGTAGGCGATGGCGACCCGTGGTTAAGCGGCCAACAGCGAACGGGTGATGGAGGGCAAACTCTCGTCAGATCATGGGGCGGCTGCTGCAGCCGCCGCCATTGCTCTCTCTAGGACTGGCCATGCTGGCGCTTCCAATACTGGCTGTCAGGTCCCCGACGAGAGGAGGGGCAGGCAGTCCCCAGAGGCGCGCCGCTCAACAGTAGGAAGGGAGCACCTTTGCTCCCGCCGAGGCACCGCCTGACCCGCGCCGATTAGAAGAATCGCTTGCCCGGTCACGGAGTGCGGAACTGAGAGCAGAGCTGGGCAAATCACAGAGCAGGCGGAGCAGGGAAATGTTACAGGGGAAAAGGGGGCGGGGTTTAAAAGGCGAGGCGGGCGGGACGTGGGCCTGGAGACATTCTGTTAGAAGTAACGAAGGAGCCTCCGGGCGCTTTCTGGATCGGATTGTTCGAGCTGAGGGTGCCGCTACAGTCCTCGTGTTTCCCAGGGTTGCCTGTCGTGCCAGAGGTATTCCCTGTAACCCCAGATTCTTTAGCTCCCCACTTTCCTTAATTCGGGCGAATTTTGTGCTCCGTGGAGAAACATTAATACGCAAATGCCGTTTGTTTAACCGCGCAAAACTCGGGGGAAACCTTGGTATTTGGGAACGGAAAGGCTTAAGACTTTTCATTTCTGTTTTATGCACGGGCTGGGAGGGTCACGAAGTTTGCCTCTTTTATTTTAGCAACATCGCGGCACTTATAAAAAAAAGGGTACTAACGCTAAACGAGTTGTTAATATGCAGATTGTGTGCCAGGAAGTGAAATATTGAGTTATTAGCCCAAACCCTATAATTTAACAGAAAAAGTAGGGGGGCGTCTTATACGCCGGGTCGTCTTACACTCCGGAAAATACGGTAGTGACCGTTCAAAGTTACAGCGGCACTGGAAAAAGGGACTGGTGGCCGTTGTTCACACTTAACGACCGTTGCGGCCTCCCCGTGGTTACGTGATAAAAATTCACAAAGTCGCCAATTGACTCGTATTTATGACGGTCGCCGCATCCCGGGGTCACGCGATCCCCTATTGCAACCTTCTGACAAGGAAAGTCCATGGGGAGAAGCCTGATTCATTTAATGACGGGGTTCCTAACTTAACAGCTGCAGCGATTCGCTTAACGAACTGTGGCAAGAAAATTCATAAAATGGGGCAAAATTCACTTAACAACATAAATTTTGGGCTCAGTTGGGGTCGTACGTTGAGGACTACCTGTAATGTTCTCTAGCTGAACTTACCCAATATATCTTTATTACATGTCCACCAAACATGATACTACGTGCCTGACTTATGTTTACATTTCCAACATCTATCTGACATGTTTTTAAACATTTTTGCTTGTCTTGGCTGGTGGCAAGTGCCATCTAGAAAACATTTTATATAAATTTTCTTTATAAGAAGTTGACATTGCCAGTTTATCATTTCTTTCCCATAAATTTTTGCCATTTTTCTAATTCTGTAGTATATCCAAAATTTTTCACCCATCTTACCATTGTTTCTTTAACTTGCTCGCTTTCCGTTTCCAAAATTAATAAAAAAAAAATTATACATTTTCTTAATTAGTTTCTCATCTGAAGGCAACAAAGTCTTATCAAATGCTGTTTGTTCTTTATAAAATCCATACAGTTTAACATCTTTTTCCACATCTAGTTTGCATTTTTAATTTTAATTTTAACTGGGTTTTAATTTTCTCAGGGTTCTATTTAATCTCTTTTAATTTGTTTTAACGTTTGTATTGACTGTTTTTTAAATGCCCTGTAAACCGCCCTGAGTCCTTCGGGAAAGGGCGGTATATAAATCTAAATAAAATAAATAAATAAATAAATTTGTAAATGTGCCCCCCACGACAAGTTGATACCCAGATTTTCCAGTTCTTGTTTAGATTTTAAAGTCCCTTCAGAATTTAGAATATATGTCCAGATTTTTTTCAAAGTCCACCAAATTTGGGTGTACAAATGCTTCCATAGTTGACAACCACCCTGGAATTTTCAAATATATTTTACTTTTTATTTTTTTACCCATACTGTTAACAATGCATTTCTTATGCAGTGATTTTGGAAATACTTATGAATTGTATTTTCCCCATGCCATAAAAAGACGTGCCACCCCAATTGTAAATCATGCCCCTCCAGAATATATCTATTCTTTTACCCATTTTACCCATTTTAAAGCAGATGCTTGATAATACAAAGCCCACTCTGGTAGCTCAAATCCTCCATTTTCCTTAGCATCTTGTAACACTTTAATCTTAATTCTAGCTTTTTTTTTCCTTGCCAAACAAATTTCAAAATTAGTGAATTTAAATCTTGAAAGTAGTGTTTCTCAAGTTTTATGGGAATTGTTTGGAATAGAAATAAAATTTTCGGCAATACATTCATTTTCCCTGTAGCAATTCTTCCTAGTATTGACAGTTGCAGATTTTTCCATTTTTTCCAAGTCCAATTTTATGCGATTCAATAATTTTGTGTAATTATCTTCTTTGGTTGTTGAACATCTTGCCGTTAAATGTATAGCCAAATATTTAACCTTTTTCACTATCTGTAATTCTTTTTTTTTCTGAATTTTTTTTTTAATCTGTAAGATTTTTTTCTATTACTTTGTAGTTTTTTTCTCTATTTATTTTCAGTCCGGCCATTTCTCCATACTGTTCTATCTTTCCCAGTAATTTGGGAATCATTTCCAAAGGTTATTCTAAGGTAAATACCAGGACATTAGCAAATGCTTGTAACTTATATGTTTCGCCTTTTATTTCCAGTCCTTTAATTTCAGTATCCAGTTTGTTAATTTATTTGGCCTAAAACGACATCTGCTTTGGGCTTGTGGTATAAAAGGAACAATGGTCCAGAAAGGTGTACAGATGGTCCTCGACTTACGACCACCCAAAATTTCTGTTACTAAGCAAGTCAATGCGTTTTGCCCCATTTTACAGCCTTACTTGCCGCAGTTGTTAAGTGAATCACTGCAGCTGTTAAGTTAGTAACACGGTTGTTAATCTTGACTTTGCTTGTCAGAAGGTCGCAAAAGGGGATGACATGACCCCGGGACACTACAACGGTCATTACTATGAGTCAGTTGCCAAGTGTTTGAATATTGATCACGTGACCATGGAGGATGCTGCAACGGTCGTAAGTGTGAAAAACGGTCATGTCACTTTTTTTCAATGCCATCGTAATTTTGAACAGTCACTAAATGAATCGTGGTTGTAGACGGCAGTTGTGGGGGAAAATATCAACTTACCCCAGGAAAACAGGAACGTGTGAGAAAGCAACTGAAGATTGCTCTCTGTTGATTCTCTTTGGCGTGTGAGGGAGGGAAGGGGAAACGGTCATGTCACTTTTTTTCAACGCCGTCGTAGCTTTGAACAGTCACTAAATGAATCGTGGTTGTAGACGGCAGTTCTGGGGAAAAATATCAACTTACCCCAGGAAAACAGGAACGTGTGAGAAAGCAACTGAAGATTGCCCTCTGTTGATTCTCTTTGGCGTGCAAGGGAGGGAAAGGGAAACGGTCATGTCACTTTTTTTCAACGTCGTCGTAGCTTTGAACAGTCACTAAATGAATCGTGGTTGTAGACGGCAGTTGTGGGGGAAAATATCAACTTACCCCAGGAAAACAGGAACGTGTGAGAAAGCAACTGAACATTGCCCTCTGTTGATTCTCTTTGGCGTGCGAGGGAGGGAAGGGGAAACGGTCATGTCACTTTTATTCAACGCCGTCGTAGCTTTGAACAGTCACTAAATGAATCGTGGTTGTAGACGGCAGTTGTGGGGGAAAATATCAACTTACCCCAGGAAAACAGGAACGTGTGAGAAAGCAACTGAAGATTGCTCTCTGTTGATTCTCTTTGGCGTGCGAGGGAGGGAAAGGGAAACGGTCATGTCACTTTTTTTCAACGCCGTCGTAGCTTTGAACAGTCACTAAATGAATCGTGGTTGTAGACGGCAGTTGTGGGGGAAAATATCAACTTACCCCAGGAAAACAGGAACGTGTGAGAAAGCAACTGAACATTGCCCTCTGTTGATTCTCTTTGGCGTGCGAGGGAGGGAAAGGGAAACGGTCATGTCACTTTTTTTCAACGTCGTCGTAGCTTTGAACAGTCACTAAATGAATCGTGGTTGTAGACGGCAGTTGTGGGGGAAAATATCAACTTACCCCAGGAAAACAGGAACGTGTGAGAAAGCAACTGAAGATTGCTCTCTGTTGATTCTCTTTGGCGTGCGAGGGAGGGAAAGGGAAACGGTCATGTCACTTTTTTTCAACGCCGTCGTAGCTTTGAACAGTCACTAAATGAATCGTGGTTGTAGACGGCAGTTCTGGGGAAAAATATCAACTTACCCCAGGAAAACAGGAACGTGTGAGAAAGCAACTGAAGATTGCCCTCTGTTGATTCTCTTTGGCGTGCGAGGGAGGGAAAGGGAAACGGTCATGTCACTTTTTTTCAACGTCGTCGTAGCTTTGAACAGTCACTAAATGAATCGTGGTTGTAGACGGCAGTTGTGGGGGAAAATATCAACTTACCCCAGGAAAACAGGAACGTGTGAGAAAGCAACTGAACATTGCCCTCTGTTGATTCTCTTTGGCGTGCGAGGGAGGGAAGGGGAAACGGTCATGTCACTTTTTTTCAACGCCGTCGTAGCTTTGAACAGTCACTAAATGAATCGTGGTTGTAGACGGCAGTTGTGGGGGAAAATATCAACTTACCCCAGGAAAACAGGAACGTGTGAGAAAGCAACTGAACATTGCCCTCTGTTGATTCTCTTTGGCGTGCGAGGGAGGGAAGGGGAAACGGTCATGTCACTTTTTTTCAACGCCGTCGTAGCTTTGAACAGTCACTAAATGAATCGTGGTTGTAGACGGCAGTTGTGGGGGAAAATATCAACTTACCCCAGGAAAATAGGAACGCGTGTGAAAGAAGCTGAAGATTGCCTTCTATTGATTCTCTTTGGCATGCGAGGGAGGGAAGGGGAAACAGTCACTTTTTTTCCCCCAGTGCCATTGTAATTTCGAACGGTCACTAAACAAACTGTTGTAAGTAGGGGACTACCCTCACCTTAGTCGTTCAGGTTCTCTTGTCATTTATGAGAACTTTCTGTAACATTAGCATGAGGCACATGCTTCCCATTATTGCGCAGACGGGAACGTCCTGTTCCGCTGTCTGTTTGAATAATTGGTAGTGGTTTGTGGGTCACTGATCAGCTAATGTAACTTTTTGACTGTCCTCAGCTTTCCTGGCTACCTTTGAGTCTCTCTCTGTTCAACAAACAAGGAAGAGAATGCAAATGCTATTAGATAAATATTTAAATTCCAGTATGAAGAACAGCGTGAGAGAGTGGACTCGCTTAAAGCTGCTTGATATCTCCCACTCTCTTAACAAAGGCTAGTTGTATAGCCTTAGTAAGGCCACACCTGGAATCCTGCACCCAACTTTCGGTCCCCACGCTATAAAAAAGATGTTGAGACTCTGGAAAGAGCGCAGAGAAGAGCAACAAAGGTGATGAGGGGTTGTTGTTGTTAGCTGCGAAGTCATGTCCGACCCATCACGACCCTATGGACAACGTTCCTCCAGGCCTTCCTGTCCTCCACCATCTTCTGGAGTCCATTTAGGCTCACGCCTCCTGCTTCAGTGACTCCATCCAGCCACCTCATTCTCTGTCGTCCCCTTCTTCTATTGCCCTCAACCTTTCCCAGCATGAGGCTCTTCTCCAGTGAGTCCCCCCTTCTCCTTAGGTGGCCAAAGGATTTGAGTTTGAGCTTCAGGATCTGGCCTTCTGAAGAGCAGTCAGGGTGGATCTCCTCTAGGACTGACCGGTTTGATCACCTTGCAGTCCAAGGGACTCGCAGGAGTCTTCTCCAGCACCACAGTTCAAAGGCCTCCATTCTTTGGCGCTCAGCCTTTCTTATGGCCCAACTTTCACAGCCATACATTGCAACTGGGAAGACCATAGCCTTGACTATACGCACTTTTGTTGACAGGGTGACGTCTCTGCTGTTTAGTGCGCTGTCTAGATTTGCCATGGCTTTCCTCCCCAGGAGCAAGCGTCTTTTAATTTCTTGGCTGCAGTCCCCGTCTGCGGTGATCTTGGAGCCCAGGAAAATAAAATCTGTCACTACCTCCATTTCTTCCCCATCTATTTGCCAGGAATTGAGAGGGCCAGATGCCACGATCTTGGTTTTCTTAATGTTGAGTTTCAAGTGATCAGGGGACTGGAGGCTAAAACATACAATGTAAAGAACGGTTGCTGGAATTGGATCTGTCTAATTTAATTTTAAAAAGGACCAGGGGTGACAGGATAGCAGTCTTCCAAAATTTGAGGGGCTGCCCCAAAGCACCTGAAGGCAGGACAAGAAAAAAATGGATGGAAACAAATCAAGGAGAGAAGCAACCTAGAACCAAGGAGAACTTTCCTAACAGCAAGGACAATTCACCAGTGGAACAGCCTGCCACCAGAAGTTGTGGATGCCCCGTCAATGGAGGCTTTTAAGAAGAGACTGGACAACCGTTTCTCTGGAATGATATAGGGTCTCCCGCCTGAGCAGGGGGTTGGACTAGATGACCTCCCAGGTCTTTTCCAGCTCTGTTATTCTGCTCAATGATTTCAGATAGCATTCTCCTCCAGGGTCTTAGTGCTCACTAAATCTCGGCTTGTTCCAAGCACAGAGATGGACAGCATGTCTGAATAGCATGTCAGACGCTGACTAGCAGGTTAAGAAGTTAGGGAACAGCTCGGTTCCAAAAATGTTTTTACGCTAAAAGGAGAACGTTGCTTGGTGTTTTAAATCTTGGCAATCGGTTCCTGACTGGGGAATTCTGGGAGTTGAAACCCACCCATGCCAGCTGGGGAATCCTGGGAGTTGAAGTCCATTCAGGCCGGCTGGGGAATCCTGGGAGTTGAAGTCCATTCAGGCCGGCTGGGGAATCCTGGGAGTTGAAGTCCACTCAGGCCGACTGAGGAATCCTGGGAGTTGAAGTCCATTCAGGCCGGCTGAGGAATCCTGGGATTTGAAATCCACTCAGGCCGGCTGAGGAATCCTGGGAGTTGAAGTCCACTCAGGCCGGCTGAGGAATCCTGGGAGTTGAAGTCCACTCAGGCCGGCTGGGGAATCCTGGGAGTTGAAGTCCACTCAGGCCGGCTGAGGAATCCTGGGATTTGAAATCCACTCAGGCCGGCTGAGGAATTCTGGGAGTTGAAGTCCACTCAGGCCGGCTGGGGAATCCTGGGAGTTGAAGTCCATTCAGGCCGGCTGAGGAATCCTGGGAGTTGAAGTCCATTCAGGCTGGCTGGGGAATCCTGGGAGTTGAAGTCTTAAAGTTGCTCAGCGTAAGAAAGACTGGCCTAAGGTGAAGCCTGAGCCGGGCTCGGGTGAATGAGTCTTGTCATCTCAAGTGTCGAGTACACAAGCAGACCGGTGGAAAACGTTTTGCTTAAGGAGCAAACACGAGACGATAAGATTGATAGGATATATGATATATGATATGCAAATCAGCTCCGACAGTCATGAATGGCTTTTAGCGATAAGGAAAGAAACAGGTCCTGTTGCTGGCATGTTTCCACAGGGAAAAATTAATCACGCTTAGTCACACTATTATAGTCACGCTCGGGAAAACCGTGCAAGGAGAATGAGTGAGATTGAGTGACATTCCTCCTTCCGTTCTGCCTCGGTTTCCTTGTTGACCTACCTCTTTGGGCAGGGGAATTCTGGGAGTTGAAGGCCTCCCCACTTAAAGTTGCCAAAGTTGGGGAAGACTCCCGTAACCTTCCGTTGGCTGTTGTGCTTCCCTCTTTGGGGAGGCTGCCGTACCCCACAACTGGCATCTAGGACCATTCTGTATCTCAACGGCTCTTCAGGGCTTCGTCTTGACTTATAACCATTCATTTAGCGACCGTTCAGAGTTACAACAGCGCCGGAAAAAAGCAACAAGACGTTTTTCAGCCTTCACGACAATTGCAGCATCCCCGGGATCAAAATTCAGACTCTGGGCAACCGACTCGTTTTAATGACGGTTGCATTGTCGTTTACTGACTTTGAACAAAGTTACAGCGGTACTGAAAAACAGGAGTTATGACCGTTTTTTTCTCACTTAATGACCATTGCAGCATCCCCCTGGTCAGGTGATCAAAATTCACAAACTTGGCAATTGACTCGTATTTGTGATGGTTGCTGTGTCCCGGGGTGTGTGTGTGTGTGTGTGTGTGTGTGTGTGTGAGGTGATCCCCTTTTGTGACCTTCCGACAAGCCAAGTCAACGGGGGAAGCCAGATTCACTTTAGCGACCATGTTGCTAACTTAACGACTGCAGCGATCCCCTTAACAAGCGTGGCAAGGAAAGACGCAATATGGGGCAAAACTCACTTAACAACTTCACAACACTTAGCTGCGGAATTTGGGGGGCTCCGTTGTGGTCGTAAGTCAAGGACTAGCTGTCACTGTGCAGAAACTGAATAGAAAGGTGGGACCTAGCTGAGGGAGGCCAACTGTACAAAGATCTCCAGAATCTGGGATCTGAGATCTTGCTGATTGTCAAGAGTGCAGAGAAGAGCCACAAAGATGATCGCGGGACTGGAGGCTAAAACATATAAGAAATGGTTGCTGAAATTGGGTGTGTCTAGTTTAATGACGAGGGGGCACATGATAGCACTCTTCCAGTATCTCAGGGGCTGCCCCAAAGAAGAGGGAGTCAAGCTCTTCTCCAAAGCGCCCGAAGGCAGGACGAGAAGCAACGGATGGTAGAACTAAGGACAAACTTCCTGACAGTTAGAACAATTAACCAGTGGAATTGCTTGCCTCCAGAAGTTGTGGGTGCTCCAACACTGGAAGTTTTTAAGAAGAGACTGGACAGCCCTTTGTCTGAAATGGCATAGGGTTTCCTGCCTGAGCAGGTGGTTAGACTAGATGACCTCCAAGGTCCCTTCCAGCTCTGTTATTCCGTTGTCATCATCATCATCATCATCATCATCATCATTATTATTATTATTATTCATTAAACATGAAACTCAGTCAACTGAGCACTCAAATTGACTGGCGCTAAAGGTTGACACCGGTTGCTGCCAGCATCCTAGGTATCAACCAGGTATCTCCTTAAAATGTAAGATGTTCCGAGTAGCACAGTTTTTTGTAGCTTTGCTGGGGTTATTGCAGGAAGCTGCAATTTCTTGATGTGTTTTGCAAAGTTTTTGGACATAGTTCTCAGTGCCCCGATGACAATGGGTATCACTGTTACGCGTTTCATCCATAATCGCGCAGTTTCGATGGCCAGGTCGCGGTATTTCGTAATTTTTTCCAGATCTTTTTCTTCGACTCTGGCATCTCCTGGTACAGCGATATCAATCAACTGTACGCTTCGGTTCTCTACAACTGTGATATTTTTATCTTTTTTTAATTCCATTTATATCCCGCCCTTCTCCGAAGACTCAGGGCGGCTTACAAGCTTAGCAGTAGCCTTCATTCTATTATATGCCTGCTTATTAGGGCTTTCACACACACCCCCAAGCGGCATTATTACAAAGTCAGCTTAATTGCCCCCAACAATCTGGGTCCTCATTTTACCTACCTGGGAAGGACGGAAGGCTGAGCCAACCTTGAGCCTGGTGGGACTCGAACCTGCACTAATTGCAGGCAGCTGGTGTTACTTAAGGAGGCGTTAGCCCACTGCTCCACCAAGGCTCTGATATCTGGCGTGTTGTGTTCCAAATGGTGACCTGTCTGTATTCGGAAGTCCCACAAGATCTTCACCATCTCATTCTGCACAACTTTTTCCACCCTATGTTCCCACGACTTTTCGGACACAGGCAAGTCGTATTTTTTACACAATGCCCAGTGGATTAGTTTAGCAACTCGGTCGTGTCTAGTTTTGTAACCAGTTTGCGTGATTTTGCTGCACTCACATATTAAACGTGAAACAGTTTCAGCTTTGTCGTTGCAAAGTCGGCAATTTGGATTGTCAGTAGATTTTTGTAACTTCGCTTTCATGGCATTAGTTTGTAGTGCTTGTTCTTGAGCAGCCAGTATTAAGCCTTCCGTTTCTTTCTTGATGGTTCCCATCTTAAGCCATGCCCACGTCAAGTTGTTATCACATTTTCCTTCAATGTTTTTCAAATGCTGCCCATGCAAAGCTTTGGTTTTCCATCTATTTAACCTGTCATCCAGCCGTTTTTCCTTATAGTCTGCCTTTGTTTCTGTTATTTTGATACTGCTCTGTTTTCACAGCCTGCAGCAATTTTTCTGTACTTTGATTCACATAGTCATTCAAACTTCGTTTTTCTTCTTCTACAGCTTGGTGGGTTTGCAGTATCCCTCTGCCCCCTATTCTTCTTGGCAGGTACAATCTGTCGATGTCACTTTGTGGATGTAAAGCATGGTGCATGTTCAAAAGTTTACGCGTTTTCCGGTCTAGGTCTTCCAATTCGGCCAGTGTCCAGTTGATAATTCCAGCTGGGTAGCGTATCACTGGGACTGCCCATGTATTAATGGCTTTAATTATATTTCCAGCATTCAGCTTTGATTTTAGTATTTTGCGGACTCTCCTGATGTATTCCTTTTGTGTTGACTCTGACTTTTCCATTCAAGATGTTATCTGCTTCCAATATGCCTAGGTATTTGTAACCGTCATCCTTTGCTAGTGCTTTCATAATACTTCCGTTTCCCATTTCTATTCCTTCTATTTTTCCCATTTTTCCTCATTGCATGGATAACATAGCACATTTTCCAAGTCCAAAGTCCATTCTGATGTCGCTGCTAAACAGTTGAACTGCGTTGAGTATTGATTCAAGTTCAGTGTGGCTTTTCACATACAGTTTTAAGTCATTATTATTATTGTTGTTATTGTTATTGTTACATTGTCCCCTCCCCCAAAGAAGTGGGGGGTGTCAAGCTCTTCTCCAAAGCCCCTGAAGGCAGGAGAAGAAGCAACAGATGGAAACTCATCAAGGAGAGTGTCAAGGTATAAATCACTTTAGTAGAGGGCGAAGGACCGTGCTTCAGAGGATGCATGATGTGCATGAAGGAAGGAAATAAAACACGACGCATAATCTTACTAAATACCTTTTAACTGAGAAACTTTTTCTAGGCATGTGCACAAAACAGTCTGAAACCATAACATATGGGATTCACTATGGTTGCCAGATAAGTTATCACCACAGGTGTAGAGAGCAGGGGAAATGTACAGTTAGAAAAGCAACCTGGAACTTAGGACAAACTTCCTGACAGTTAGAACAATCAACCAGTGGAACAACCTGCCTCCAGAAGTGGTGAATGCTCCAACACTGGAGGTTTTTAAAAAGAGACTGGACAGTCACTTCTCTGAGATGGTATAGGGTTTCCTGCCTGAGCAGGGGGCTGGACTAGATGACCTCCAAGGTCCCTTCCCGCTCTATTCTGATTGATTGACTTTGGAACAAGTGCAGAGAAGAGCAACTATGATGATTTAAGGCCTGCAGACTAAAACGTCCAAAGAATTTGGGTTTGGCTAGTCTAAAGAAAAGAAGAAAGGGGGTGTGTGTGTGACATGATAGCAGCATTTCAGTATTTGAGGGGCTGCCGCAAAGAAGAGGGGGGTCATGTTATTCTCCAAAGCACCAGAGAGAAGGATGAGAAACAGTGGTTGGAGACTGACCAAGGAGGGAAGCCACCTGGAACTAAGGAGAAACTTCCTAACACTTAAGGACAATCATCCAGTGGAACTGCTTGCCTCTGGAATCTGTGGGTGCTCCATCGCTGAAGCCTTTTAAGAAGAGCCTGGACAGCTACTTGTCTGAGATGGTATAGGGTCTCCTGCCTGAGCAGGGGGTTGGACTAGAGGACCTCCGAGGTCCCTTCCCACTAGGTTATTCTGAATAATGGCAGTCAGGTTCCAGCAAGTTCTGACCCAAAAAAGCCGAGTCAAGGTAATTGGAGGCCAGTGGTTGGAAACTCTCCACGGCTTCTTGGAAACTCTTTTCTGCACATTGAATGCTTGGGGAAAAATAAACCGACATTCCATCAGCAGGGTTCATGTTTGGCCAGAGCCTTCTTCCTGGACCGGAATAATTGGGGGGGGGGGAGATTTTCATCAAAGATACCCTGGGAGGTGGCTGATGGGTGTGTGTGTGTGTGTGTGTGAGGGGGGGGGGAATTGTTCAAAGGAGGTGAGCAATAGTGCCCTCCTCCCCGCAGGTCTGTGCAAACAAGCTTGCCTGGTTAATTTGCTAACAAAGTGGGGGGGGGGCTGTTTGCTGAGTCCCCAACCTCAAACAAAGGCAGCAATTTAAGGCAACCCGCAAAGGTGTCACCTTGCAGGACATTCCCCTGGAAACTGGAGCTGCTGGTCATTTATTCCCTCCAGGTGGCCAGAAGCTCATTAATCTTTCTCAGCCAGCATAATTGCTGCTTTTGATGGTTAACTGCCTCGGAGACCTCCAGCTTTATTTTAATTATCTCTGCAGTGTGTTGGGAAAATAGAGGTCCCTCCATCCAAGCTCAGAGAACGCCAGGGAGCCCTCATTTCAATCCTGAGCTGCTATTATTATTATTATTATTATTATTATTATTATTATTATTATTATTATTATTATTATTATTATTATTATATCATTTTATTCATAAAACATGAAACTCAGTCAGCTGAACACTCAAACTGACTGGCACTAATGGGTTGACACGGGTTGCTGCCAGCATCCTAGGTGTCAACCAGGTATCTCCTTAAAATGTAAGACGTTCCGAGTAGCGCAGTTTTTTTGTAGCTTTGCTGGAGTTATTGCAGGAAGCTGCAATTTCTTGATGTATTTTGCAAAGTTTTTGGACATGGTTCCCAGTGCCCCGATGACAATGGGTATCACTGTTACGCGTTTCATCCATAATCGCGCAGTTTCGATGGCCAGGTCGCAGTATTTGGTAATTTTTTCCAGTTCTTTTTCTTCAACTCTGGCATCTCCTGGTACAGTGATAACAATCAGCTGTATGCTTCGGTTCTCTATGACTGCGATATTATTATTATAATATTTATTATCATCATTATTATTATTATTATTATTATTATTATTATTATTATTATTATTAATCATTACACAGTCAGCCAGATGTTCAGACTGGATTTGGCATTTTTGTCTACCTATTGAGTCCTTACCAAGGACCTGAGATAGGCAGATGTGGATGTTTGATGGTATTATAGATATTGTTGCAGGATGGAAGCAGTTCCTAGTAAGGCCGCCTTTTGCAATTGACTGATGGCGCATTTGTCAATGCCGATGATGGTGTCCAAGTGGTGCTCCAGTTGTTTTGGGATGGCACCCGAGGCGCTTATGACTATTGGTACTATCCTTGCTTGCCTTTGCCACAGTCGTTCTATTTCTATTTGTAGGTCTTTGTATTTTGTGATCTTCTCCGGTTCTTTCTCGTCTCTTCTGCTGTCTCCAGGCACTGCCACGTCCACGACCCAGACTTTTTTGTCTTTCTTCTCGACAACTGTTCGGTCCAGGGTGTTATGTTGCAGGTGCTCGTCTGTTTCAATTCTGAAGTCCCAGAGCAGTTTAACTTTACCGTTTTCTATGACTTTCTCTCTTTTATGATCCCACCAGTTCTTGCTTGCAGGCAAACGATACTTCTTACAGATCTTCCAATGCACCATTGTGGCTACTTTGTCGTGCCGCTGCTTGTAGTCACTCGGTGCGATCTTCTTGCAGCAGCTCACCAGGTGGTCCACTGTCTCTTCAGCTTCTTTGCATAGGTGGCACTGACTGTCTGTTGCTGTCTTCTCAAGTTTGTATGCATTTGTCCTTAAGGCTGGGTCTTGTGCAGCCAGAATTAGTCCCTCGGTCTCTTTCTTCAACTTTCCTACTCTTAGCCATTGCCAGGTCTTGTAGTAGTAGTAGTAGTAGTGGTGGTAGTGGTAGTGGTGGTGGTGGTGGTGATGATGATGATATTGGAAGGGACCTTGGAGGTCATCTAGTCCAACCCCCTGCTCAGGCAGGAAACCCTATACCACTATTCTCCTCTGTTAAAACCTGGTCAGCTTCTCCCTATCTTCCTCTCTTCTCCCAAGTCCCCAAATGAAGAAGCTGCTCATAGTTTTCCTTGCTTTCTTCTTCCTTTATTTCTTGCAGTGAACTCCATCTGGGCTTTGCCGGCAAACCCAAACCGTCCTGCGTCCCGGACTTCCAGAACATCCAGCCCGGGAGAGGGAAACCCCCGGCCATCGCCCCCCAGTTTTGCCCGTCTGGACCTCACCCATCCCTTCGCCCCAACTCTTCGGAGTCAGCAAGACACAAGCAAAGTAAGGACCCCCAAAAAAATAAAGTCTTTTTTTTTTTGGTTTCACCACGTCATCTGTGCTTCTTCGAAATGTTCCGATTTCTTTCCTGGTGAACCTCTGACAGATGGGTGTCCTCCAGATGTGCTGGCCCAATTCCTCAGGTTCTCTCTGCTACTCATTTAGCCTTTGACCGATAATAATTCGTCCACGTGAATATCACAGTCCAGTCGCCCAGGCGCTGACGCCAGCCCTTCGGAGTTGAGCCAAGAAAATAGGGCTCAACTTTTGCAGCGCGAGAGGTGCCACCTCCACGCGGTTGAACGTTTCTAAATAAAGCTCCATTTGATATCAGTTAGCCATTTATTGGCTTTCTCCTCCATGATTTGGCAAGCTCCGTTTTGCAAGGCATCACGTTTTGTTGTGCTCTGGAGCATATTGATAAAAAGGAGAATATTTCTAGCTCAGGGTTGAAACGGGGGGCCTTTGGTGCTCTCTTGAGCTGGGTGGTTTCCTTGCAGACGTTTCGTGACCCAACGAGGTGACGTCGTCAGTGCTAGGAGGGAGTGGGAAGTTCCACCACCACTAACAGGGAAAGCTACTAGTTGTTGTGATTCAGGGTCAGCCTGTGGGTTCGGCAGTTGGGTCGGACGACTCAAGAAGAGGAGGGGGGTGTTGAAGACCTTGCTGAGGGGGTTGAAGATCTTGCTGATGATAGCCCTCAGGCAGGCCCCTCCCACTTGGTCACCATGGAGACCCAGCTGTGTGAGCCTGACAGTGTGGATGAAGATGACCCACAGCTGGCCCTGTTCAAGGACGCCCGACGCAGGAGGCAGTCAAGTAGGAGTAAACAGAGGAAGGCAATGGGGCTTCTCGGAAGGAGAGAAGCCACGCCCTGAACTCTTTATAAAGGGAATGTGTGGGGAGGGCTGGTTTGCTGAAAGCAACCGCTCAGATAGTGTTTCAAAGCTCCTGTATCTTGGTTCGTGTCTTGTTTGTTTTTGTTGTAATAAATTTGGCAGACGTTATTCCAGCCTCTTGCCGTTTGTAAAGGGGTTGCCTTTTCTGCAGGGCCGGTAGCAGGCTGGTACAGAACACTAGTATATATAAACAGAGAGCAAATCCCCCTCCCTCCTAGCACTGATGGTGTTACCTACTTGGGTAGTGAAATGACTGCAAGAAAGCAACTAAGCTGAGAGAGCATGAAGGACCCCACCGTCCTTTCCCTTTTTTTGTCCTCCTCCTCCTCTCACTGATGATGTTACCTAGTTGGGTCATGAAACGTCTGCAAGAAAACCACCCAGCTCAGAGAGCACCAAGGACCCCACAATCCTCCTCCTCCTCCTCCTCCTCCTCCTCCTCCTCCTCTCTCTTGTAGTACTGATGATGTGGCCTAGTTGGGTCATGAAACGTCTGCAAAAAAAACAGCCCAGCTCAGAGAGTACCAAGGACCCCACAATCCTCCTCCTCCTCTTCCTCCCAGCAAACCCCACTCCCTCCTAGCACTGATAATATTACCTACTTGGGTAATGAAATGCCTGCAAGAATACAATCAAGCTCAGAGAGCAGCAAAAACGCCACCATCCTCCTTGTCCTTCCTTCCTTCCTTCCTTCCTTCCTTCCTTCCTTCCTTCCTTCCTTCCTTCCTTCCTTCCTTCCTTCCTTCCTTCCTTCCTTCCTTCCATCCTCCCTCCCTCCCTCCCTCCCTCCCTCCCTCCCTCCCTCCCTCCCCCAAACCCCCCTCCCTTCTAGCACTGATCAGGTTACCTAGTTGGGTAATGAAACATCTGCAAGAAAACAAGCAAGCTCAGAGAGCACCAAGGACCCCACAGTCCTCCTCCTCCTCTTCCTCCCAGCAAACCCCACTCCCTCCTAGCACTGATAATATTACCTACTTGGGTAATGAAATGCCTGCAAGAAAACAATCAAGCTCAGAGAGCAGCAAAAACGCCACCATCCTCCTTGTCCTTCCTTCCTTCCTTCCTTCCTTCCTTCCTTCCTTCCTTCCTTCCTTCCTTCCTTCCTTCCTTCCTTCCTTCCTCCCTCCCTCCCTCCCTCCCTCCCTCCCTCCCTCCCTCCCTCCCTCCCTCCCTCTCCTCCTTCCCCCAAACCCCCACTTCCTTCTGGCACTGATGACGTTCCCCTAGTTGGGTCATGAAACATCTGCAAAATGGCTGGGGAATCCTGAGGGCTGAAGGCCCTCCGTCTCCAAGATGCCAAAGTTGCTCTAGCAATTTCTGATTTCCGCTTTAACGGACAGCCTCTCCCCCCCCCCCCTCGTTCTCTCCCTCTCTCCTGCAGGCAGCCATCCTTCTAGGAGGTGAGGACAGGCCCTTTCCTCAAGAGCCCCCAGCTCGAAGACAGCCCCCGTCAGCTCGCTGTAACGGGAACCCTGGCATCTTCCTGGCACCCCGGCTAGACCCAGCCGGAGGTTAGCGCAGAAGGCCGATACTCTACACCCCGTGGCTCAGAGACCATCTGATAAGAGGTGGCTTTTTTTGGGGGGGGACTCGGTCGAAAGACGGGATCCTTTTTTCCGGAACCGGAGATGTCCGAAACGCCCGTCCTGCTTTCAGCCGCATACCCACAGCCTTTTGTGTCCTGAAAAAACGACAATAAGAGCCGCTGCCCTCGTGGGACACGCCGAAAAACCCTCCGTCTGAAATAAAGAACGGAGCTCTGGCTAATCTGTGGGCCGTGACTGGCCGTGATTCAAGGTTTAGCAGAACTTTCTGCGGGCTTCAATGGGCAAGACCGGGATAAAGCAGGCGTTTTTCAGAGAATTGCAAGAACCAGAAGAGACATCTAGAAAGTTCCACGCGGGGGAGGCTCTGCCTTTGATCTCTCAACCAGTTCCTTCTTCCTGAGGTATGGCCTCAAGAAGATCCAGGACAGGTGGTTCTCGAGCCACGACCACAGTCGATCCCCCAAAATTGATCTGGCTCCGTGAAATATTTCTCAAGGGAGCTTTGCCCCGTTTTACGTCTTTTTCTGGCCGCAGGGGTTAAGCGGATCACCGCGTTCGTTAGGTTAGCAATCCGGTTGTTAAGTGAATCTGGATTCCTCAGCGACTTCGCTTGTCCGGAGGTGGCAAAAGCGGATCGCCTGACCCCTGCAGCCCGTCACAAATATGAACCAGTTGCCAAGCGTCCGAATTTTGATCACCTGACCGTGGAGGAGGAGGAGGCTGCGGTGGTCGTAAGTGTGAAAAACGGTCGTAAGCCACTTCTTCCGTGCCGTTCGTAACTTTGAGCAGTCACTAAACGGACTGTCGTAAGTCGAGGGCTGCCTGTAAGATGGCGGTTGCGGGGAAAATACGAACTTACCCCAGGAAGACGGGAACGGGTGCGAAAGAAACTCAAGATTGCTCTCTATTGATTCTCTTTGGCATACGAAGGGAGGGAAGGGGGCGCGCGGTCCGATCCTGTTAGGGTAGCCTGTGTCAATAAAGGAGGTTACCGAGGTGTTTTGTGCCTGTTTTCTGACCTGGCCTACCTCAAAGGGCTGACGGCAAAGGACGATGGGCTGGCAGTTTCCCCGTCTCAAGGCTGCTCTGCCATCTGATTCGAATGCAAATGCAGGCTCTGGCTGAACTCAAGGATGGATTTGTGTGATAGCAGAAGCCGAAAGGACACATCAGAAAACCCGGTGGGACATTGGGTGGGCGGCTCCCCTGTGTTTGAGGGCAAGTGGGGGTGGATAGCAATAGCAGACTTATATACCGCTTCACAGGGCTTTACAGCCCCTCTCTAAGTGGGTTACAGAGTCAGCCTATTGCCCCCAACAATCTGGGTCCTCATTTTACCGACCTCGGAAGGATGGATGGATGAGTCAACCTTGAGCCGGTGAGAATCGAACTGCTGGCTGTGGGCAGTGAATTAGCCTTCAACGCTGCATTGTTAAGGAAGAGAGGGAGAAAGGGAAGGGAAGGGAAGAATAGCAATAGCACTTAGACTTATATATCACTTCACAGGGCTTTCAGCATGTTGCCCCCCACCCCACCCCACCGAACAATCTGGCTCCTCATATTAGTGACCTAGAAAAGACGGAAGGCTGAATCAACCTTGAGCCAGTGAGAATCGAACTGCTGGCTGTGGGCAGTGAATTAGCCTGCAATGCTGCATTGTTGAAGGGAAGGAAGGAAGGAAGGAAGGAAGGAAGGAAGGAAGGAAGGAAGGAAGGAAGGAAGGAAGGAAGGAAATAGCAATACTTAGACTTATATACCACTTCACAGGGCTTTACAGCCCCTCTCTAAGCGGGTTACAGAGTCAGCCTCTTGCCCTCCCCAAACAATCTGGGTCCTCATTTTACCGACCTCAGAAGGATGGATGGATGAGTCAACCTTGAGCCGGTGAGAATCGAACTGCTGGCTGTGGGCAGTGAATTAGCCTGCAATGCTGCATTGTTGAAGGAAGGAAGGAATAGCAATAGCACTTAGACTTATATACCACTTCACAGGGCTTTACAACCCTCTCTAAGCGGGTTACAGAGTCAGCATATTTTGCCCCCAACAGTCCGGGTCCTCATTTGACCGACCTCGGAAGGACGGAAGGACGAGTCAACCTTGAGCCGGTCAGGATCGAACTGCTGGCAGTGAGCCGTGAGCGAGCCTGCAATGCTGCGCTCTAACCACCAGGCCACCCACCCCAACTCCTGTATAAAAATGTCTCTCCACCTGGGCAAGTGGAAGACCTGGAATTCTGGGCAGGGGTGATAGTCGCAAGTTCGAATTTGGGTTGTAGCAGGCCCTTTTTCTTATTTTGAACCATTGTTAAGTGAGCAGACGCTACGTTGAGGCCTTCCTACGCGAGGGCCAGGTACGCCTCCTTTTTCAAAGCCCAAATGCTCATGTCTTCTGGAGGCTCGGGCAACTGGAGACCACATGACTGCTTCCACCCTTAAGCCAGCCCATATTAGCTTTCCAAAATTCCCTGGCCTGCTGCGTGACGAGCACATTCCCGTTGTCTTACTGGAGGAGCATAAAGAGAGTCCATTCGGTCTAGAGGTGAAGGCACCCGGCTAGGAAGCAGGAAACCACGAGTTCTAGTCCCGCTTTAGCTAACGGAACCAATGGATGCCTTCAGACGTTGTGGGAGCTTCATCACGGGACGCTTTCAAGAAGAGACTGGAGTGCCATCTGTCAGAAATGGTGTGGGGGTCTCCTGCTTGGGTGGGTGGGGTTGGACTAGATGACCTACAAGGTCCCTTCTTACTCTGTTATTCTATTCCAGGGGTCCTCAACCTTGTCAACTTTAAGACTTGTGGACTTCAACTCCCAGAATTTGCTGGCTGAGGAATTCTGGGAGTTGGAAGTCCACAAGTCTTAAAGTTGACAAGGTTGAAGATCCCTGTTCTCTTCTATCTTTGTGTGTTTCTACGCTTCAGTGCCAGCTTTGATTTGACCGTAGTGGGCACCGTGGCCTTTTTGGACCATCTGTGTGGACCTCTCTGGATCTTCTCTCACCGCAGCAATTTTAGCCAACTCTGGAGAGGACTTCTCCTCTGCTGTGTCTCTTTGCTTGGCCCAAATCTCTCCCATCTCTTTTCACGACGTTTTTCCTGCCCGTCAGGCATCTGCTTCTCTCCGGAAAGTTGAGGATGACAAAACTGGTCTGTTTCCAAAGAAGTCACTCATTCCCGGAGGATCTGCTGAGTAGGGAATCAACTGGCTTTTGGCTTTTAATAAGCCCTTGGATAAACAGTAATAAGCCCTGAGATAAACAACCCCCGTAAGGGCTTTGGCGAAATGACTGACCGAGGAATAGATAGACAAACTGCTATTATTAAATCTCTCGTTTCTGGAGAAACCCCGTTATTTTTTTAAAAAAATCTCCTTTTCCTTGGCAAAGGGAGACCGTGGGAATATTTGAAATGACCATTGGCTTGTCTCTGCAGTGGGAGCACACAGGAGACACCCTTAGAAGTCAAAAACGTCAGGACTTTTCCCACAGACATCACAAATGCAGCGAAATGGACTCTGTCAGCAGCCAGAAAAAATATTTATTTATTTATTTATTTATTTATTTATTTATTTATTTATTTATTTATTTATTTATTTATTTATTTATTTATTTATTTTATTACATTTATATACCGCCCTTTCCCGAAGGACTCAGGGCAGTTTACAGGGTATTTTGTTTTTAATCACCCTGTAAACCGCCCTGAGTCCTTCGGGAAAGGGTGGTATATAAATGTAATAAAATAAATAAATAAATAAATAAATAAATATATTTTCTGGCTGCTGACGGAGTCCATTTCGCTGCATTTACACAACAGTAGCTGGGGCGGTGACTTTAGTCCATGCCTCAAATTAGACAAATGACGAGATACACAGGTAATCCTCGACGTACGGCTACGATGGAGCCCCAAGTTGCCATCGCTAAGCAAGACAGACGATAAGTGAGTCGTGTCCCTGTTTTGCGACCTTTTAAGCACATCTGGCTGGGAAGCTTGGAAATGGCGGTACCGGGGACGCTGCAACCGTTTGTAAACACATGCTAGTTGTCAAGCGCCCCGGGTTTTGACTGCGTGACAAAGGGGATGCTGCAGAGGTCCTAACTGCGAAACCTGGCTCATAAGTCACTTTTTTCAGCATCGTCGTAACTTTGAACGGTCCCTAAATGAATAAGTCAAGGACTAGCTGTCTTACAGTTTGCATTCTATATTGTTTGCAGAATAAAATGCAACCATCGGTACATACGTAAAACTAGGAAGCAGCAGCTCCCTCAACACAATCATAGAAATGGAAGCTTCGTTGGCTGCCTTCTAACAAAATGAAATACAATTGTGAAAAAAGTAAGGTTCTACATTTAGGCAGGAAAAATCAAATGCACAGGTATAGTATAGGTGGTACCTTGCTCAATAGTAGCAACTGTGAGAGAGATCTCAGAGTCCTAGTGGACAATCCCTTAAATATGAGCCGGCCGTGGGCTGCAGCTGCCAAAAAAGCCAACACAGCGCTAGGCTGCATTAACAGAGGGAGAGAATCAAAAGCAGGTGAAGTGTTAATACCACTTTACAATGCTTTGGTAAGGCCACACCTGGAATCCTGCATCCAGTTTTGGTCACCACGATGTAAAAAAGATGTCGAGACTCTAGAAAGGGTACAGAGAAGAGCAACAAAGATTATTAGGGGGCTGGAGGCTAAAACATAGGGAACGGTTGCTGGAATTGGGTATGTGTAGTTTAATGAAGAGAAGGACGAGGGGGGACATGATAGCAGCCTTCCAGTATCTCAGGGGCTGCCCCAAAGAAGAGGGAGTCAAGCTATTCTCCAAAGCACCTGAAAGCAGGACAAGAAGCAACGGATGGAAACTAGTCAAGGAGAGAAGCAACCTAGAACTAAGGAGAAACTTCCTGACAGTGAGAACAATTAACCATTGGAACAACCTGCCTCTAGAAGTTGTGGATGCTTCATCACTGGAATTTTTTAAGAAGAGACTGGACAGTTATTTTATTTTTTTATTTTAATTCCATTTATATCCCGCCCTTCTCCGAAGACTCAGGGCGGCTTACAAGCTTAGCAGTAGCCTTCATTCTATGTATATGCCTGCTTATTAGGGCTTTCGCCCCCCCCCAGCGGCATTATTACAAAGTCAGCTTATTGCCCCCAACAATCTGGGTCCTCATTTTACCTACCTCGGAAGGATGGAAGGCTGAGTCAACCTTGAGCCTGGTGGGACTCGAACCTGCACTGATTGCAGGCAGCTGGTGTTACTTAAGGAGACATTAGCCCACTGCTCCACCAAGGCTCTGAAATGGTATATAGGGTTTCCTGCCTGAGCAGGGGGTTGGACTAGATGGCCTCCCAGTCCCCTTCCAACGTTGTTATTCTATATTCTGTAAACATATTGTGTATTCTTACCAGCTGGCTTTTCTGCATATTTCATGGGTGCTGCATGCCGGATCTTGAGCAGCCATTTCAGTCCTGCTACTGATTTTTATTTATTTATTTATTTTTTGGTGGAGATCTCAGAAAATAAATTGCCCCAAGATGGCCCCACCAAGATTACCTTGTTTGATCTCGGAAAACTAAGCAGAGCAGAACTGGGAGAGTACCAGAAAATCCCAGGAGAAATTGAAAACACATCCTTGGGGGGGAAAAAAGCAAGGCTGAATAAATTTCTGGGCAATTGTCAAAATAAATGAATTATACATGACAGCCGAGTGCTGAAGTCATGCTGGAGTCAAAGGAAGGTTTAGCTTTTATCAGAGGGGGGAGGGGGAAAAAGTTCCGGAAGTTAACGGCCCACGGAGAAAAAAAATTGGGATGCAAATGAGATTGGCTGGGTCCTCCAAACGCTTTTAATCTGGTTAGTGAATTAAGCGGCTTTCTGGGTTGGCACGGAAGAAAAACATAGAAGAGTCAACTTGATCCAACTTGTTAGGCTCAGACAGCATGGGACGTCGGAAAATCAACAAGCCAGGTTAGTGCTGACCAAAGTCGGTGTATCAATAGAAGAGAAGCTTTGTAGCTCAGGCTTGACATGAAGGGTGCTTGGGGCTCTCTGAGCTGGGTTGTTTTCTTGCAGACGTTTCGTGACCCAACTAGGCAACATCATCAGTACTACAAGGAGGAGGAGGAGGACTGTGGGGTCCTTAGTGCTCTCTGAGCTTGGTGATCTTCTTGCAGACATTTCATGACCCAACTAGGGAACATCATCAGTGCTAGAAGGGAGGAGGAGGACTGTGGGGTCCTTAGTGCTCTCTGAGCTTGGTGATCTTCTTGCAGACATTTCGTGACCCAGCTAGGGAACATCATCAGTGCTAGAAGGGAGGAGGAGGAGGAGGAGGACTGTGGCATCCTTGGTGCTCTCTGAGCTGGGTGGTTTTCTTGCAGACGTTTTGTGACCCAACTAGGCAACATCATCAGTACTACAAGGAGGAGGAGGACTGTGGGGTCCTTAGTGCTCTCTGAGCTTGTTGATCTTCTTGCAGACATTTCGTGACCCAGCTAGGTAACATCATCAGTGCTAGAAGGGAGGAGGAGGAGGAGGAGGAGGACTAGGGGGCCCTTGGTGCTCTCTGAGCTGGGTGGTTTTCTTGCAGACGTTTCATGACCCAACTAGGTAACATCGTCAGTGCTAGAAAGGAGTGGGATTTGTGGAGAGGAGGAGGAGGAGGAGGAGGAGGAGGAGGAGGAGGAGGAGGAGGAGGAGGAGGAGGACTGTGGGGTCCTTGGTGCTCTCTGAGCCTGGTGATTTTCTTGCAGATGTTTCATTGCCCATCAGTGGTGGGAGGGGGAGGAGGAGAAGGAGGAGGAGGAGGAGGAGGACGACGACGACGACGACTGTGGGGTCCTTGGTGCTCTCTGAGCTTGCTTGTTTACTTACAGACATTTCATGACCCAACTAGGGAACATCATCAGAGCTTCAGCATCAGTAGTAGAACACTTTTTCATTTCCCCCCCCCTCACCCCCCAAAAAGCTCTGTGTAACATTGCTGGGCAGGTTTTTTTTCTTTTTCTTTCTTATTTTTTGGAGCATTATAACGCACCTCCTTATTGATGCAGGCCTTGAAAACGACAATGTCTTTCGGCTGTGCGTTTGCCGGACGAGAGTAACATTCTCCTGGCTTTCAGAAGGTGCAAAGTTCTTTAGCTGAGTGGTTTCAATTGCCACTGAGTGGTTTCAATTGGCCTCCCATCCCCTCGCCATGTCTGTTATTTGTTATCCGAAGTTCAGATTGTCTCATTTTCTGGGTTCTGGAAGGAGGAAACAGCCTTTTGGGAAATGTCCAGTTGACAGAAGATTTTTTTCCCCCTGTTTTCTTTTATGCCCTGTCCTTGTTCTATTCTTATTTGCAACCTCTCCGTGCAGATTCTCCGTATTGACGGCTCCCCTTTTAAACCACCTCCTTCAATATTTAATTGCTTTCCCCTTTTTTCCCAGTTTTTGGCGGGTGAGAGGGATGTTTTGGCTTGAAACGGGAGCTGCAAGAAGCCGCGGTGACGAAGCTGCGCCTTTTCTTTCTAGTTCTGAAAGTCATTTTTTTTTCTTGTTATTATTTTTTTAAATTTTGTCATCTTTGCTGCTCTGAAGTCATCTGGAAGCAAAAACCCTTCCAGGATGAGGAGCTGAGCTTGACCCCTGTCGGCTGGCAGCAAATGGTTTTTCCACTGCTTTTTTTGGTTTTTTCCCCCCGGCTTGAAATTTGCAAATCTTCAGCGATGGCAAACGGGTTTCCATCCGCTTTCTTCTCAGAAGGTTTAAGCTCTTGCCCCGTTTAAATTGAGCCTGCAAAAAAATCTCCTGGCGGGATATTTTCTGAGCTGGCCATCTTAAATGGATGAATAAAGGGGAAGGTGTGGTCCTGGCCTGTGGATTGGACAGCCATTTGTCTGAAATGGTCTAGGGTTTCCTGCCTGAGCAGGGGGTTGGACTAGATAACCTCCAAGGTCCCTTCCAACTACTTCTTCTTCTTCTTCTTCTTCTTCTTCTTCTTCTTCTTCTTCTTCTTCTTCTTCTTCTTCTTCTTCTTCTTCTTCTTCTTCTTCTTCTTCTTCTTCTTCTTCTTATTATTATTATTATTATTATTATTATTATTATTATTATTATTATTATTATTATTATTATTATTATTATTGCTGCCCCAGATCCCTCAATCTACCTTTTAGAGTTTTTGCTATTGAGAAAAACAAAAGACTGGAGACTGTGGATGGAGGAGGAGGAGGAGGAGGAGGAGGAGGAGGAGGAGGAGGAGGAGGAGGAGGAGGCAGCAAGGGGAGAATAAGAGAAGGAGAAGGAGGAGGGGAGGGGAGGGGAAGGAGAAAAAGGGAAGGGAAAGGAAGAGGAGAATAGGATGCTTGGTGCTGTCTGAGCTTAGTGTAGACCTTTCATGACCAAACTAGGTAACATCATCAGTGCTAGAAGGGAGTGACGTATGCAGGAGGGAGGGAGGGAGGAGGAGGAGGAGGAGGAGGAGGAGGAGGAGGAGGGGGAGGGGGAGGGGGAAAGAAAAAAATGGGGAGCCTTTTAAGTAGGAAATAGCTTGTCTGAATCGTTCTACAAGTAGTCCTCTACTTACGAACACCATTGAGCCCAAAACCTCTGTTGCCAAGTCAGCTGGTGGTTCGGTGAATTTTGTCCCACTGTCAAGTTTCCGACGTCTGGGCTTTTCAAGTGACTGGGAGGCATAGTTTCCCTTAAAAGTCCTTTATTTAGCCTAAGACACCGGCAAAGGCTTGCTGGAAGGAAGCTGGAATCTGAAAACTCCGCCCCTTGCACAATATTTGGTTGCATTTATTTTAATTTTTGTATGTTATGTGCTGCATATTGTGTTTTAATTGCCCTGTACACCGCCGCCCCCCCCCCGAGTCCTTCGGGAGCGGGGCGGTATATAAATCTAATACAATAAATAAATAAATAAATACATTAAAAGGCAATTCTCCCCCTTTCTAATTCTGTCATTCATCCTATTCTCCAGTTAATTTAAAGACTCAGTTTCCCTTCCGTTAGGAAACCCCCGCCAAGGCCTTGTCTTCTTTAGTTAGAGATGGCCTTGAAGGTGCAATCCTCCTCATCCCCCCTCCCGACCTTAAACTAAATGTCTTAAAGCAACACACAGGTTGAACACATGAAATGGCTCCTCCTTCCCCTCTTGTCAAGCAAGAAGATTCGATGTTAGCAGCCTTGACAAATAGCTTGTCCGAATCGTTCTACAGCTAGTCCTCTACTTACGACCACAACTGAGCCCCAAACCTCTGTTGCCAAGTCAGCCCGGTGGTTCGGTGAATTTTGCCCCACTTTACAACCGTTCCTGCCACAGTCGTTAAGGGAATCACGGCCGTTAAATTAGCAACGCAGTGGTGAAGTGAATCTGGCTTCCCCATGGACTTTCCCTGTCGGAAGGTCGCGAGAGGTCACCGCACGACTCCGGGACGCTGGGCAACCGGCGCAAGTACCTGCCAGGGGCCCAGCGTCTGAATTTTGATCACGGGACCGCAGTGAGGCTGCAACGGTCGCAAGTGCGAAAAGTCCCCTTTTTTCCGGTGCCCGTCGTTAACTTCGAACGGTCGCTAAACGAACGGTTGTTAAGTACAGCCTCACGGCTTGCCCAGAATGCAATGGGCTGGGGAGGAAGAGACACTCGTGGAAAGAAACCCCCCCCCAAAAGCAGCTTTCAGAGGTTGCCTTGCATCCAAGGGAGGGGGCGCACAGGAGGGGCGTTCCCAGGCCCCGTGTGTGTGTGTGTGTGTGTGTGTGTGTGTGTGTGTGTGTGTGTTCGTCTTCCTGACTCGGGAAAGGAGGTCCTTGTTCAGAGCTCGGCTGCTTGAATGGATGCTCTGTGCTCCTCCGTCCCTCCAGCCAGATGTTGAAGCAGATGTTGAAGCAGACGCCGAGGCCACGCTGGGGAAAGGGGGTGGGGGCGGGACCAGCAGTGGGTGCTCCAGATGCGAGGAGGGATGAACGAACATGTTGAGGCTCTGGAAAAGAGTGCAGAGAAGAGCAACAACGAGGAGCAAGGGGACTGGAGGATAAAACGTACAAAGAACGGTTGCTGGAATTGGGGATGTCCAGTTTAATGAAGAGAAGGACGAGGGGGGACAGGATAGCAGCGATCCAATAGGGGCTGCCCCAAAGAAGAGGCAGTCAAGCTCTTCTCCAGAGCGCCCGAAGGCAGGAGAAGAAGCAACGGATGGAAACTAGTCAAGGAGAGAAGCAACCTGGAACTAAGGAGAAACTTCCTGACAGTGAGAACAATTAACCAGTGGAACTCCTTGCCTCCAGAGGTGGTGAATGCTCCAACACTGGAGGTTTTAAAGAATAGACTAGACAGCCATTTGTCTGAAATGTTATCGGGTTTCCTGCCTGAGCAGGGGGTTGGACTAGATGACCTCCAAGGTCCCTTTCAACTCTTATTCTATTCTTTTCTGTTCTATTATTTCTGTTCTATTATTTTTCTGTTCTGTTCTGTTCTATTCTAGTATATATTGTATTCCATTCGATTCCAAAGGAGAAACTTCCTGACAGTCAGAACAATTAACCAGTGGAACAACCTGCCTCCAGAAGCGGTGAATGCTCCAACACTGGAAGTTTTTAAGAAGAGACTGGACAGCCATTTTGTCTGAAATGGTATAGGGTTTCCTGCCTGAGCAGGGGGTTGGACTAGATGACCTCCAAGGTCCCTTCCAGTTCTTTTTTTATTATTATTATTATTATTATTATTATTATTATTATTATTATTATTATTATTATTATTATTATTATTATTATAAAACTTTTATTCATAAAACATGAAACTCAGTCAACTGAACACTCAAACTGACTGGCGCTGATGGTTGACATGGGTTGCTGCCAGCATCCTAGGTTGTTGTTGTTGTTGTTGTTGTTGTTGTTGTTGTTATTAATCAGGTTTGATCTCGTGAAGCTGAGGTTTTTTTTGCCCTGCTGGGAAATGTCCGGGGGGGGGGGGGACACGGAATGGTTGCCCAGAGAAAGGCCGTGTCCTCCCGTTTTTCCCCAGCGATCCAATAAATACAGGTAGTCCTCAACTTACGACCGATCACTTAATGACTGTTCAAAGTTACAGTGGATCTCCTTGGGGGGCTATTTGTGATCTGGATTCAAAGTTATGCTGGTTGCTGTTTTCCCCCACCCCCCACTTGGCAGATGGGTCACCTGTACAGGTGTTCGCAGCATCCCAAAGTCACATTTTATGACATTTTTGCCTAACCATATCAATAACAAAACCCTGGGCTTGCTTAATGACCCCCGCAAAAGAAGATCGTGAAATCGAGTTGGTCATGTGATCGGCCTGTTTCCCCCCCCCCCGCCCCCAGTCACGACTTCACCAGGGGGATAAGCAGGCTCCATGACGGTCGTAAGTTGAGGACCGCCGGTAGTTTGAACTCTCAAACTCTCACTAAGCTTCTTTCCTTACGCAGGTGATCCTCAACTTGCAGTCCCAAATCTCCGGCTGCACTTCAACTCCCAGAATTCCCCAGCTAGAATTAGCTGTAATGTATCCTACAGCAACAGAATAGAAAAGGAAAGGAAGACACCAGGTGATCACTCCTCTGTTCTGCACCACGAAGGAAAGAATCAGATGGCGAAGGTATCTCACCTGTTGGTCCACTTTCCCCCCACCCCACAATCCTTTGCCTGCATTAGTGGGTTCTTTGCGGTATCTCACCTGGTGGTCCCCTTTCCCCCCACCCCCCAATCCTTTGCCTTCATTAGTGGGCTCTTTGCAGTTCACTCAGCAACTTGTGTTAGTGTAGCAGCAAAATCTGAAAGGTGAGGAAGATGAAGAATCTTCAAGAGGTGAGGGGGGCGTATTCCAACCAAATAGATTTTTGCAGAACAAACTGTGATCCCAGCTGAGTAGAATGGATCCATCTGACAAAGTTTCCTTCATTTTTATTCATCCCGGGAGTGACGCAACGAATTTCGTAGCTCTCCGCTCTCAGCAGGACCATCTTCCCACCTCAGGAGGTAAGGAAGCCAAGCCAGAAATTAATTCAGATAGAAACAGGGAGATGCGGGTGAGAATCTCCCCTAACCCACCAAGGGCTTCCAGAGCAGCAGGAAAAGTGGAGAAAAGTTGTCTTGCTTTTTACACGCCAGCCAGAGATGCCTTTCTCCCGCATGATTCTTTTCGAATCCACTCCGACATGCGTTCTGCAGGGAAATTGTATTGAAAAGGATTTTCGAATGTAATGTTTCGCAACCTTGGCAGCCTTAGGAATGGGTGGACTTCAACTCCCAGAATTCCTCAGCCAGCATGGCTTTCATGCCTGAAGTGGACCGGAACTCCCCGTCTCATGGTGATTGGCCCAAGGTCACATGGTTGCTTTTCATGCCTAAGGCAGAACTAAAACTCCCAGTCTCCTGATGATTGGCCCAAAGTCACATGGTTGCTTTTCATGCCTAAGAAAGGACTAGAACTCCCAGTCCCATGGTGCCGGGTCCATAGTCACGCAGCCTGCTTTCATACCTAAAGCGGGGACAAGAACTCCCAGTCTCCTGGTGATTGGCCCAAAGTCACATGACTGTTTTTTATATCTAAGATAAAGACTAGAACTCCCCATCTCCTGGTGATTGGCCAAAGTCACATGTTTGCTTTTCATGCCTAAGGCGGGACTAGAACTCCCCATCTCCTGGTGATTGGCCCAAAGTCATCCAGCCGGCTTTCTTGCCTAAGTTGGGACTAGAACTCACCGTCTCCTGGAGATTGGCCCAAAGTCACCCACCTGGCTTTCCTGCCTAAGATGGGACTATAATTCATTGTCTCCTAGAGATTGGCCCAAAGTCACCCAGCTGGGTTTCTTGCCTAAGTCGGGACTACAACTCACCGTCTCCTGGTGATTGGCCCAGTCACCCAGCTAGCTTTCATGCCTAAGTCGGGACTAGAACTCACTGTCTCCTGGTGATTGGCCCAAAGTCACCCAGGCCAGCTCCCAGTCTCCTGGTGATTGGTCCAAAGTCAGGCAGTTGACTTTCATGGTGAAAGTGGGTCTAAACCTCCCACTTTCCTGATAACTGGTCCAAAGTCACCCAGCTGGCTTTCACGCCCAAGGCGGGACTAGAACTCCCCGTCTCCTCGTTTCCAGGCCAATATTTTAACCGGCACAAAAGCCGACTCTTCAGCGCTGCTCCTCGTTCCACGCAGTTCTACGGATCCTGTAAACGGGACCTCAAGACAAAAGCTGCAAGGCGCATCCACAAAATGGAGCCTTCCTAATACCTGCTTACCTTTTCAACCTATCCCGGCACAGAGGCTCCTTAAACATGAAAATAACAGACCAGGTAAGGAGTGCTTAGAAAGCCTTAGAAACAGGCTGGTTTCTTCAAAACGACAACCACACGGAAATAAAAGTAAAAAATAAAATAAAAATACTGGCAGCAGTTTTTAAGGGTTGAAAAACAGGTGGATTATCTCTGGCTGGAGATCTCCCATCCGTCAGCCCTTGAGCTGTCAAGGAACAGGGTAAGGTGTATCGCCTCTCCATCTTTAAATTCCTTCTGGCTTTCAAGCTCTCTTAATTTGTTTATTTTGGCTGGGGATCAATTTAGCCGGTTCGCTTCGGCTCCGAAGGGAAAAAGATCTCACACCCAGAGGTGGGAAACTAGCAAAAGAGCCCGCGGCCCAAAATGGACCCAGTCACCCAGTCAGCTTGCATGCCTAAGGCAGAACTAGAACTCACCGTCTCCTGGTGATTGTCCCAAAGTCAGCCAGCCAGCTTTCATGCCTAAGGCAGAACTAGAACTCACGGTCTCCTGGTGATTGGATCAAAGTCACCCAGCTGGCTTTCTTGCCTAAGGCGGGACTAGAACTCCCATCCTCCAGGTTTCTAGCCTGTAATTTATTTTTTTTAAAAAAGGTTACAAAAAGAGAAGAACAGAAAATTAAGACTTTTGTATGAAGGAGGCCAACACACTCCGCCCCCCCCTTCTGATTTAGTCCTTCGGGCTTGGTGTGAGATGTGCACACAGGAGTTGTGTTTGGTCAGTTCAGGCACAGACTGGGAACTGAGGCCATCGTTTGTTATCGCCGTTCGTCACTCAAAAACAAATATTCCAGGTTGTACTTCCCACTTAAAGCAAACACCAAACCTGGTTTATCGCACAAATGTGCATGCAGAAATAATTGGGGCTCCTTCCCACGATCGAGTGATTCTTTTTAAAGAGAAGCAGCGTTCCAGCAAATGGGGTTTTCCCTACGCAGAGCATCTGTTCAGTGGTCACTGATAAAGTCAGGGAATAAATCAAAGGATGGACAAGCACCTCACTTCTTGCTGCAATGATTGTCTGCATTCACACAGTGGCTTAGCCTACGGTAGCCAGAGATCAGGAGCCAGGTGGCGCGCGCACACACAGACACACACAGACACACAGAGTGGGTTAGGTCGCTGAGCTTGTCGATCAGAAGGTCGGCAGTTTGGTGGGTCGAATCCCGAGTGCCGCATAACAGAGTGAGTGCCGTTACTCTTCCCAGCTTCTGCCAACCTAGCAGTTCGAAAGCACGTAAAAATGCAAAAACAGGGACCACTACGGTGGGAAGGTAACAGCGTTCCATGCGCCTTTGGCGTCTAGTCATGCCGGCCACAGGACCACGGAGACGTCCTCGGACAAGTGCTGGCTCTTCGGCTTTGAAACGGAGATGAGCACCGGCCCCTAGAGTCGGAAACGACTAGCACGCTAGGAGCCTGGTGGCACTTTTCCCAACTGTTTTTTTTTTAAATTTCAAAATAATAATAACAAAAAAACACATTGCCTTTGAAAAAAATAGAGGATCTTGGTGGCACCTTTTCCCAGTCCAATTTTTTATTTGAAAATGAAAAAAATATTTTTATTTTGAATTTTTTTTAAAAAAATGTTGCCTTTGAAATATATATATATATATATATATATATATACATACATACATACATACATACATACATATATATATATATATATATATATATATATATATATATATATATATATATATATTTGTTTTCTGAGGTTTTCGCGGGTGTTCGTATGTGGATCTTTGGTTATTCGGGTTTTTCCCCGCGTAGAACTAAAGGTGTAGGAGCGACGTTTCCACGGAATCCCATCCATCTCCCAGAAGAAGGAAGCAGAAGCCACCAGCCTGATGATGACGGATGGGATTCCGTCGAAACGTCGCTCCTACACCTTTAGCTCTACGCGGGGAAAAACCCGAATAACCAAAGATCCATATATATATATATATATATACACACAGTCTCAAGATCGAAATGCAAGTACAGGAGCTACTTCTGGTGTTGTGTTGATCCAGGGAAGATCCAGCCACAGAGCTCAAAATCTTCCAAAGAAGGTAAGAAAGGGTGAACAAGCTGTACTGGGGTTGGACTAGATGACCTCTAAAGTACCCCCCCGAACTGTATGTGCAATGATACCCCTGGAATCCTGACTCTGAGCACCACCTCAGTGCAACTGCTCCTTCCTAGGACAGACTCTTCTTTCTCAAATAAGAAAAAAAAAATGTTGCCGGATTTCAGCAACCTGATTAGGAAGATTCCTTTCCAACACAACCGTTCCCAGCAGCACGTATGTTGCATTTCACTTGCAACACCGATTGCTACCCGCAACCGTTAACAGGGCGCAGGGAAAGATAGCATCAGATGCAGGCAAAAGCCTGGAAACAACCTCCCCACAACACACACACCCCTCTTCTTCTTCCTCTTCCTCTTCCTCTTCCTCTTCCTCTTCCTCTTCCTCTTCCTCTTCTTCTTCTTCTTCTTCTTCTTCTTCTTCTTCTTCTTCTTCTTCTTCTTCTTCTTCTTCTTCTTCTTCTTCTTCTTCTTCTTCTTCTTCTTCTTCTTCTTCTTCTTCTCCTTCTCCTTCTCCTCCTCCTCCTCCTCCTCCTCCTCCTCCTCCTCCTCCTCCTCCTCCTCCTCCTCCTCCTCCTCCTTCTTTATCCAAAGCGTAAAATAGAATTATCTCTGCCACTGGGTGCAAAACTGTTTGGATTTTTTTAAGGAATAAGGGCTGCCTTCATCCAGGAGATGGGCAGTAGTGTTAATGGAATTGGAAGGGATCTTGGAGGTCTTCTAGTCCAGCCCTCTACTCAAACAGGAGAGACCCTATACCAGGGGTAGGCAACCTCGGCTCTTTTATGACTCAGGAATTCTGGGAGTTGAAGTCTATGAGTCATAAAAGAGCCAAGGTTGCCTACCCCTGCCCTATACCATTCCAGACAAAAGGGCTGTCCGGCCTCTGCTTAAAAGCCTCCAGTGGTGGTCCACCCACAACGAGTCAATTCAATAGGTTTACCAATTCAGTGTAAGTTAAATGTGGCAGGCCTGTTGACTGTAAAGGCAAACTTAGCGTTTTACCCGACTGCTTTTTTCGCCATTTTTTATGCCTCCTTTTAAAAGGGTCCCCCTTTTTTTTGCAAAGCAAAGTTTCCTAAGGCCAATCTGCATTAGCAAATCAGATTGAGTTCGCGACGGATGAGATTTACAGAATACAGAACAGCGAAGTTGGAAGGGACCCTTAGAGGTCTTCTAGCCCGACCCCCTGCTCAGACAGGAGACCCTTTACCGTCGCAGACAAACGGCTGCATTTCTACCTGCGGGGCTGCTTATCAAAGGCCCAGTAGCCCTGCCAGGGAATAAACGTAGCAGTTCAACCTGTTTCCAAGCTCAGGTGGGCAATGACACGAGGCTGCTTCAGACCTTTACGGTGTTGCTAAAAAATAATAATAAAAAAAGGAATGTTCTCACGAGGTGCCCAGATAGAATCTGCAGCCGGTAAAATAGCCGCCTCTCCTCGCATTCCTTGTGGGATTAAACGAGTTAGATTTCTGCTTTGATAAAAGGAGGTTTAATTCCCCCTAATCGAAATCTCTCCTGTGCTGATGGGTTGCTGGACCACGCTGGGATTCCTCGGACTGTGGAATTGACCGAAGTTCCTATAAGCAAAAAAAAAATCCACGGGTGGGAAATCCCTTTGCTGTTTCTCCCACAATACAGGGGAGTTCCCGACTTGTGACCGCAACGGAGCCCGTCGTTTCCTAAGCGAGGCAATTGTTTGCTCCATTTTACAATCTTTTTTTTTTTTTTTTTGGCCACAGTTGTATATAGTGAATCACTGCAATTGGGTTTTTTTAAATAAATATTTTATAAATCACTGCAATGGTCGAATAATTATAATTATATTATTATAATAAAAACGACAACAACGGAATAACAGAGCTGGAAGGGACCTTGGAGGTCATCTAGTCCAACCCCCTGCTCAGGCAGGAAACCCTATCCCATTTCAGACAAATGGCTGGCCGGTCTCTTCTTAAAAACCTCCAGTGTTGGAACACCCACAGCTTCTGGAGGCAGGTTGTTCCACTGGTTAATTGTTCTAACTGTCAGGAAGTTTCTCCTTAGTTCCAGGTTGCTTCTCTCCTTGACTAGTTTCCATCCATTGCTTCTTGTTCTGCCTTCAGGTGCTTTGGAGAATAGCTTGACTGCCTCTTCTTTGGGGCAGCCCCTGAGAGATTGGAAGACTGCTATCATGTCCCCCCCTCGTCCTTCTCTTCATTAAACTAGACATACCCAATTCCAGCAACCGTTCTTTGTATGTTTGAGCCTCCAGTCCCCTGATCATCTTTGTTGCTCTTCTCTGCACTCTTTCTAGAGTCTCAACATCTTTTTTACATCGTGGTGACCAAAACTGGATGCCGTACTCCAAGCGTGGCCTTACCAAGGCCTTGTAAAGCGGTATTAAGACTTCACCTGATCTTGATTCTATTCTAGATTCTATGCCTAGGACTATGTCGGCTTTTGTTAAGCGAATCATGTGGTCGTTAAAGGAATCTGGCTTCCCCCATTGACTTTGCTTGTCAGAAGCTGCTTGGGAAGTTTACAGATGGGGATCACCAGGACATAAGTGCATCCGACGTAAGTTCATGCCAGTTTCCAAGCATCTGATTTTTGATCACGTGACCAAGGGGGAAGGCTGCAAAGGTCGTAAGTTGGAGGTCAGGTCCTAAGTTCCTATTTTTCAGTGCTGTTGTAACCGAGGAAGATGGGCAGTTACTAGGCACATTCAATGGAATATTTAAAGATTAAATATATATTTTAATCGTGGTTAAAAAGAATAAGAAATCTTGGGAATGAATACATATTAGCTGGGAGGAATGTACATTTTAAGTTGCATTTTACTCTTTATGTAATAATAATAAACCTTTATTGTCAAAGTACAACATGTGTACATTGAGATTAGCTGAGCCTCCCCCCCGTGCTCTCTCCCCCCAACACACAGTGACAACAAACCCTCCATCCCACCACACCGTGTGAACCAACTACACCACACACCGGCCTCCCAAGTCAATTCTGCATAAGATTATGTCCCATTTAAAAGCCTAACAGCCCACGGATAAAAGCTATTTTTCAGCCTGTTGGTACGGCTGGCTATATTCCTATATCTCCTACCGGATGGTAGGAGAGTAAAGAGATACCGTCCAGGGTGTGAGTCATCCCTGAGAATCTTCCTCACTCTTCCAAGGCAGCGAGCCCTGGCGAGGTCATCCAGTGGTGTCAGGGGACAGCCCACAACGTCTTGTGCTGTGCTCACTACCCTCTGTAATACTTTCCTGTCCGTGGCTGTCAGACCAGCATACCAAACCACAATACCGTACGAGAGGACGCTCTCTATGGTAGACCGGTAAAAGAGGGTCATTAGCCGTTGTTCTACCCTGTTCTTCCGCAAGACCCTAAGAAAGTGAAGCCTCTGTTGGGCCTTTCTAGCCACCTGAGTTGTGTTAACTTTCCAGGTCAGATCTTCACAGAGGTAGACTCCCAGAAATTTAAAGGAGGAAACTCTCTCTACACAGTCCTCCCTGATGTAAAGTGGGGCAGGTTCCTCCTTTTTTCTCCAGAAGTCTAACACCATCTCTTTCGTCTTGCCGATGTTTAGGTGCAAATTGTTGTTACTACACCATATGGATAGTTTTTGTACCTCCGCCCTATATGCTGTCTCATCCCCACCTGTAGTAAGACCCACCACAGTTGTATCATCAAGGTTGACTCAGCCTTCCGTCCTTCCTAGGTAGGTAAAATGAGGACCCAGATTGTTGGGGGCAATTAAGCTGACTTTGTAATAATGCCGCTTGGGTGTGTGTGTGTGAAAGCCCTAATAAGCAGGCATATACATAGAATGAAGGCTACTGCTAAGCTTGTAAGCCGCCCTGAGTCTTCGGAGAAGGGCGGGATATAAATGGAATTAAAAAAATAAAAAAAATAAAATAAAATCTGCGAACTTGATTATTGCAGTGGATAATGTGTCTCTCTTCTCCTTTTCTTCTCGTTTTTTTACCTATTCTTTAAGAAACGTAAAAAGTGCTGAGATGGTTTATATGGGAAAGGTGGATTTAAATCTTTAAATGTAGTTAACTGTCGAGAAAATCTTAATCAGCAAGAATACTTTGAACTTAATGGGAGAAACAAATCTAAACAAGGAATGTAACAGGATATAAGGTGAGGCAACCGGAATGATTAGATAGAAAAGAAATATTATATTGAGACTGGACAGCCATTTTGTCTGAAATGGTAGAGGGTTTCCTGCCTGAGCAGGGGGTTGGACTAGATGACCTCCGAGGTCCCTTCCAACTTTATATTATTACTATTATTATTATTATTATTATTATTATTATTATTATTATTATTATTATTATTATTATTATTATTATTATTTCTAGGAATATTGGGGGGGAATCGTATACGTAACTGTTATTTATCAAAATAATAAGAACTGTATTATTTCAAGGTTTGCAAAGAAGACATTTTGGGGATAAGGGGAAATCAACTAAAGGTACCGTGTGGATTATGGATTATAGAAACCAGTTGTTAATGATTTCTCTTTACAAATGTAAACTCGGCAAACACACTGTTTACCAACTATTAAGTGATTTATGTTTTTTTTAAAAAAATCAATAAAATATATGGGGGGAAAAAATAAGAACTACAACATAAATAAAAAGCAATTTAGAAAAAAACAAACTTCAAACGGTCGCTAAATGAACGGTTGCAAGTCGAGGACCTTTACGGATGCCCACTTCCCCGCTGGCATTGAATAATAGACTCTTCTCCTAAACATACTTCCCGTTTCCAGCCCAGGAAAGTGATTCGTCCCAGACAATCACTATCAATTGCTTCCCACAATATAGATAAAAATTTAATTTACCGAACTGCTTTGGTTGCTGGCCAAAGCTGCAAGATGGGATTAATATTAAAAAATTCAATATTGCAAGAACAGCATTTCTGGGGTCTGTTTTTCCTCTGCTGGACAAGGGCATGTACCCTGGATGGAAATCCTTGCCGTGCCACTGTGATAAAGCAAAACGGGGGTGCAGGCAGTCCTCGACTTACGACCATTCCATTTAACGACCATTTGAACTTACAATGGCAATGAAAAAGGGGAGCTATGACCGTTTTTCACTCTTACGACCGGCATCCTCATGGTCACATGATCAAAACTCGGCAACCTGGCTCATATTTACAACGCTTGCAGTGTCCCCTTTTGCGACCTTCTGACACGCAAAGGTCCATGGGGAAGCCAGGGTCACTTCCCAGCCGTGTGGCTAACTTAACAGCTGCAGCGATTCACTTAGCAACAGTGGCAAGAAAGGTCGTAAAATGGGACAAAACTCACTTCACTCACGTCCTCGCTTAGCGACGGGAACTGCGGGCTCAGATGAGGTCGTAAAGTTGAGGATTACCTGCACTTCTTCCTTCTTCGTGCTGTATTTCACGCTCGCTGGGGAATTCTGGGAGTTGAAGTCCACAAGTCTTAAAACTTGCCAAGGTTGGAGACTCCCGATCTACAAGATTTAGGAAGATGTGGAAGAGTTTAACTTTGGTTTGTTTGGGGTGACTTAGTATGTGCAGAAACACCCACAATTGGTCAAGGGGGGGGGGAAACAGGTTAAAAACTGGATCTTGAAAAATAATAATAATAATAATAATAATAATAATAATAATAATAATAATAATAATAATAATAATAATAATAATAATAATGATGTTGGAAGGGACCTTGGAGGTCTTCTAGTCCAACACCCTTGATCTCTACAATATTTATTTATTATTTAAATAAACAATAGAGGCCTAGTTCACATATGCCAATTCAGCAGCCTTGGTATCTGGATATCTTCAGGACTGGAGACTTGATAGTTTAATGAAGAGAAGAACGAGGGGTGCCATGATAGCAGCGTTTCAGTATCTCAGGGGCTGCCCCAAAGAAGAGGGAGTCAAGCTATTCTCCAAAGCGCCCGAAGGCAGGACAAGAAGCAACGGATGGAAACTAGTCAAGGAGAGAAGCAACCTAGAACTAAGGAGAAACTTCCTGACAGCGAGAACAATTAACCAGTGGAACTCCTTGCCTCCAGAAGCTGTGAATGCTCCAACACTAGAAGTTTTTAAGAAGAGACTGGACATCCACCTGTCTGGAATGGGATAGGGTTAGGCTGGGATAGGCTGGACTAGAAGGCCTCTAAGGTCCTATGATCTTAGGATTTTATGATGAAGGAAGGAAGGAAGGAAGGAAGGAAGGAAGGAAGGAAGGAAGGAAGGAAGGAAGGAAGGAAGGAAGGAAGGAAGGAAGGAAGGAAGGAAGGAAGGAAGGAAGGAAGGAAGGAAGGAGCAATGGGTGGAAACTTGTCAGAAGGAAATCCAACTTAGAACTGAGGAGAAATTCCCTGACAGTGAGAACAATTAATCAGTGGAACGGTTTGCCTTCAGAAGTTATGGGCGCTCCATGACTGGAGGTTTTTCAGAAGAGATTGGACAACCCTTTGTCTGAGATGGTACAGGGTCTCCTACTTGAGCAGGGGGTTGGACTAGAAGACCTCCAAGGTCCCTTCCAACTCTGTTATTCTGTTATGGAGGATGGCTTGGTCCAAGGGTGTCCAAGACTTGTAGACTTCAACTTCCAGAACTCCTCAGCCAAGAGAGTCCACAAGTCTTAAAGTTGCGGAGGTTGGACAACCCTGATATTGTGGCTCCTACAGTGTGCAACGGGGTTGGGATTGATGGCCTTTTAAGCTCCCATCCAACTTTGATTCTAAGACTGCTTTTCGGGATGGAGTCTGCCCGCCAGCCAGGATCACTGTATTGGGGTTGATTTTTTATTACATATTCAGTTATTTATTACATATTAACAGTACATATTAAGTTATTTATTTTTTTAGTCATTACACATATTGTCGACCATATGTGGCCCTTGCAGGAAATCAGATTGAAGTGCAATAAAAGCATTTGTCAACTCACGTGTGATATTCTTTGTTCAGCATGTGGAATCTGTCCACCCCAAGCCAATGGAATTAGGGCTTGGCTTATGACTTGACTCAGCCTTCCATCCTTCCGAGGTAGGTAAAATGAGGACCCAGATTGTTGGGGGCAATGAAGCTGACTTTGTAATAATGCCGCTTGGGGGGTGTATGAAAGCCCTAATAAGCAGGCATATACATAGAATGAAGGCTACTGCTAAGTTTGTAAGCCGCCCTGAGTCTTCGGAGAAGGGCGGGATATAAATGGAATTAAAATAAATAAAAATAAATGAGCAAACTCAGTCATCGTGGTTTGTCCAGTCCTGGTTTACTATTATGCACGAATACAAGGCCTTTTCCATTTCTTCTTCTCCTCTTATTATATGGTTACCAGATCTGCCTGCAAAACTAAGGATGACCAATAGGTGGCAGAAATGCAATGCAGAAAATTGTTTTGCTGCCCTCTACTGGTGACCTGGATATTTGCAGCTCTGACCAACTATTCATTTATTACATTTCTACACTGCCCATCTCTCTTAAGTCACACCGGGCGGTTTACCACAGGATCATAAAAACGGTATAAATAGCTGAAAAACTGGATTATAAACAGGTTACAAGTCAAAATAGATCAGGTGAAGATTCAAAGGCTAAGAGGTTAACGGCAGCAGAAGCGTCCCGGACTGACCTACAATGATTAACATAGAGGAGTTATTGGGGGATAATATAGCAGCACAGGTAATCCTCAATTTAAAACAGTTCACTTAGGGACTGTTCAAAGTTACAACAATAGAATAGGGAGGACCAGAGATCTTTTCAAGAAAATTGGAGAGATGAAAGGAACGTTTCATGCAAAAATGGGCACGATAAAGGACCAAAATGGCAGGGACCTAACAGAGGCAGAAGAGATTAAGAAGAGGTGGCAAAATTACACAGAAGAACTATACAAGAACGAGCTTAACATCCCTGACAATCACAATGAGGTGGTCGCTGACCTCGAGCCAGACATCCTAGAATGTGAAGTGAAGTGGGCCTTAGAAAAGCTGAGCAACAACAAAGCTAGTGGAGGTGACAGTATTCCAGCTGAGCTATTCAAAATCTTAAAAGACGATGCAGTAAAAGTGCTACACTCAATTTGCCAGCAAATTTGGAAAACTCAACAGTGGCCACAGGAGTGGAAAAGATCAGTTTACATTCCAATTCCAAAGAAAGGCAGTGCCAAAGAATGTTCAAACTATCGCACCATTGCACTCATTTCTCATGCTAGTAAAGTCATGCTTAAAATCCTACAAGCTAGACTTCAGCAGTATGTGGATCGAGAACTACCAGAAGTACAGGCAGGATTTCGAAGAGGCAGAGGAACCAGAGATCAAATTGCCAACATACGCTGGATCATGGAGAAAGCTAGGGAGTTCCAGAAAAACATCTACTTCTGCTTCATTGACTATGCTAAAGCCTTTGATTGTGTGGATCATAACAAACTGTGGCAAGTCCTTAAAGAGATGGGTGTACCAGACCATCTTATTTGTCTCTTGAGAAACCTATATGCGGGCCAAGAAGCAACAGTGAGAACTGGACACGGAACCACTGATTGGTTCAAAATTGGGAAAGGAGTCCGGCAAGGCTGTATACTGTCGCCTTGCCTATTTAACTTATATGCAGAGCACATCATGAGAAAGGCAGGGCTAGATGAATCAAAAGTTGGAATTAAGATTGCCGGAAGAAATATCAACAACCTAAGATACGCAGATGATACCACTCTAATGGCAGAAAGTGAAGAGGAACTAAAGAGCCTCTTGTTGCGGGTGAAGAAGGAAAGTGCAAAAGTTGGGTTGAAACTAAACATTAAGAAAACCAAGATCATGGCATCCGGCCCTCTCAATTCCTGGCAAATAGATGGGGAAGAAATGGAGGTAGTGACAGATTTTATTTTCCTGGGCTCCAAGATCACTGCAGATGGGGACTGTAGCCAAGAAATTAAAAGACGCTTGCTCCTCGGGAGGAAAGCCATGGCAAATCTAGACAGCACACTAAAAAGCAGAGACATCACCCTGTCAACAAAAGTGCGTATAGTCAAGGCTGTGGTCTTCCCAGTTGCAATGTATGGCAGTGAAAGTTGGACCATAAGAAAGGCTGAGCACAAAAGAATCGAGGCCTTTGAACTCTGGTGCTGGAGAAGACTCCTGCGAGTCCCTTGGACTGCAGGGCGATCAAACTGGTCAGTCCTAGAGGAGATCCACCCTGACTGCTCTTTAGAAGGCCAGATCCTAAAGTTGAAACTCAAATACTTTGGTCACCTAATGAGAAGGAAGGACTCACTGGAGAAGAGCCTCATACTGGGAAAGGTTGAGGGCAAGAGAAGAAGGGGACGACAGAGAATGAGGTGGCTGGATGGAGTCACTGAAGCAGTAGGCGTGAGCTTAAATGGACTCCAGAAGATGGTGGAGGACAGGAAGGCCTGGAGGAAGGTTGTCCATAGGGTCGCGATGGGTCGGACATGACTTCGCAACTAACAACAAAAAAAGTTACAACTGCCCTGAAAAAAAAGGGACTTTTGGTGCTTTTTCATACTTAACGACCGTCGCAGCATCCCCGTGGTCACATAATCAAAATTTGGATGCTTGGCAACCGACTCATATTTGTGATGTTCGCAGCATCCCAGAGTCACATGATCCCCCTTGGAGGTCATCTAGTCCAACCCCCTGCTCAGGCAGGAAACCCTATACCATTTCAGGCAAATGGCTGTCCAGTCACTTCTTAAAAACTTCCAGTGTGGTAGCATTCACCTCTTCTGGAGGCAGGTTGTTCCACTGATTAATTGTCCTCCGTGTCGGGAAGTTTCTCCTTAATTCCAGGTTGCTTCTCTCTTTGGTCAGTTTACAACTGTTGTTTCTCGTCCTTCCCTCTGTGCTTTGGTGAACAACGTGACCCCCTTTTCTTTGTGGCAGCCCCTCAAATACTGGAATGCTGCTATCATGTCTCCCCTATTTCTTCTTTTCTTTAGACTAGCCAAACCCAAAAGTCCCGCAGCCATTCTTTGTGTGTTTTAGTCTCCAGGCCTTGGATCATCTTAGTTACTCGTGTCTGAATTTTTTGTTCTCTCAACTGTGCCATGGGAATCCAGTTCTTGCGCCTTGCGGAGCATAATCTTGGCCCATTTCACCAATCCCACTGATTATATATTTCATTAAATAAATCAGGTTAAAGAAAGCATGCTGGAGGATAAAGGCTTACACAGGCTCAGCCCTGGGTGTTGGTCTGTTGAGCGAGCCAAAGTAAGATTGTGATTGTCAATAATTTTTGAGGCCTGTCAGCTAAAATGGAAAAAGCATTGTTCTCTCTGTTGTTACGCATTGATTGATGGTGCTCCATCAAGTCAGTATTGACTTTTACAGAAGTACATCGATCCAGGGAACCGTGCTGAGTCTGAACACACAAAAAACTATTAAACATGCTTTAAGTCTATCCCTAAGCGAACCCTGATCTCAGAAAAAACAACCCCCCCCCAAAAAACCCGATAATAAACTTGGAAACGTCGCAATGAAATCTAAGACGGAGAATTTAATTCCGCACGATAAGACGATAAGACATATATTTCACGGTGTAACAGAGCTAACCTGGAAAGATTTTGTATCCTGCTGTGAGTTTGCATTTGCGGCCGAGAAGCAATTAAGTGGTTCCTGGGCCCTTTTTAAAATAGTCTCTAATCAATAAAGTTAAGTGACTGTTTTAGTACGCTTGATTTCGTTCTGCATTTTTAAAGATAGGGATCACGTGGGAACTTTCCCTCCCCAAGATTGAAGAATAGTGTGACAACATCAGATGCTCGAGATATTCACCTTGCCCAAGGCAAAAAGTGCAAATGTCATTTAAAAGCGAAATGTGCGATTACTTTTCAAAAGCCAATATTGACCGATCCCAAGAAACGCCACACAATAAATGGAACAAACCTTTGCCAGCTGTGTAGATTCTTGATTGATCATTTTTGCAGTCAGTTGGTGAACAGAAAACCTATAGAAAAAATATTATGTATTCATCTATTTAAAACATTTATATAGCCGGTAATCTTCTAACCAAATCCGGGTGGCTCTCAAACAAAGGTTTAAAGCAACATATAAAAACCATAGCTAAAGCTATGAAAGTAAACACATTAAAACTTAATTAAGAGTTAAGGAAACTACATCCCAACTCAATCTGTTAAAAGCGTCCGAAGCTCTTTTTTTTGGTTTTTTATCTGTACAGATGGTTCTCGACTTACGACCACATTTGACCCCAATATTTCTGTTGCTAAGTGAGACGGTTGCTAAGTGAGTTTCGTCCCATTTTATGACCTTTCTTGCCATGGTCCTTAAGTGAATCAGCTGAAGTTGTTCAGTTACTAACACATTTGTTAAATTAATCTGGCTTCCCCCATTGACTCTGCTTGTCAGGAGGTCGCAAAAGGGGATCACATGACTCCAGGACGCTGCGACCGCCATAAATATGAGTCAATTGCTGAGTGTCCGAATTCGTATCACGTGACCACGGGGCAGCTGCAACAGTCGTAAGTGTTAAAAACGGTCTTACGTCACTTTTTCCAGTGCCGTTGTGTCAGAGCATGCACAGTCTTATTGCGCTGAGATAACCCAGGAGTAAACACAGTAAACAGTGGTCTATATTAAATGGTGGTTTATATTACACTATCTACAATATGATAGACCAGGAACAATATACATACACGTGCTAATACAGCAGGATCCAACAAGCCACAATTACAGCAGGAAACGGAAGAATGAGAGGACACATCAGCAGAGCCTTCCTATTTATACAAAGGCTCTTAAAGGGACACAGACCCTGCTGAGTCATTTCCATCATTACATCGTTCATCTCACATTATACAAGCTGGTTAAATTATTACCTTGACATGTTGTAAATTTCCTAACAGTGAGGACAATTAATCAGTGGAACTACTTGCCTCCAGAAATTGTGGGTGCTCCATGACTGGAGGTTTTTAAGAAGAGATTAGACAGCCATTTGCCTGAAATGGTCTTAGACAGGGGTGTCAAACTCGCGATGTCACATGACATGTCACGATGTAGCGTGACTTTTTTGCCATTGGCGGCAATGGGGTGGACGCAGTTTCGCTATGATGCATCCGACCTGCAGGCCAGCAGTTTGACACACCTGGTCTAGGGTCTCCTACTTGAGCAGGGGGTTGGACTAGAAGACCTCCAAGGATCCCTTCCAGCTGTATTATCCTGTTACTTTCTTCTGTTATTCTGCTTTAATATTCTGCTGTGGTGTTTATTTTGGTGTTGGTGTTCTCAACAGAGATAAAAGATAAGACGAGAGAATAATGTAGGTGAAGGAGAAGGAAGAGCTATATAAATTAAAGGCCTTTCCAGATTATTTGGTTTTAATAGCTGAAAATCCCCTTTGATGGAATAGATATATTAATGAAAAAAGTTGAAAGAATTTGGTTTGTTAGCTGATTTAAATCTAATAAAGAGAAAACTAAAATATTAATAAAAAAAATATGAGGATGGAAGGTCAACAGGAACTGATTGGAAAGATCATGGTTTAATATTTAAATTGCTTAATATTTAAAATACTCCACAATATATTAGTTTTATATTCCTATTTCTATCAAAGCTTTTATCCTTTCTAAAAACCAATTATTTGGGAGTAAATTGCTACAGTTAAACCAAAGAAACGGGGGGGGGGATTTTCTTTGGACATGCAAAGTCCCTTAACGACCGGGTTACTAGCTTAAAAACTTCAGTGTTTCACTTAAGGACTGTGGCAAGAAAGGTCGTACAACGGGGCAAAACCTACTTGCCTCACTTAGCAACCGAAATTTAGGGCTGTATTTGGCCGTACGTCGAGGACTACCTGTATACAATTGGTTGTGAGTTGAAGACTATAATAATGTTGGAAGGGACCTTGGAGGTCATCTAGTCCAACCCCCCGCTCAGGCAGGAAACCCTATCCCATTTCAGACAAATGGCTGTCCAGTCTCTTCTTAAAAGCTTCCAGTGTTGGAGCATTCACCGCTTCTGTGTGGCAGGTTGTGCAAAATTTCAGAGCTTTTTCTGGAAAAGCAATAGCCAGAAAAAATCGGGTGATTTCTGCTTTAGCCTCATAGTGTGACATGCTTAAAAAACAAGCAATGGTCTGTTCATGGTCAATTTTTTTTTAAAAAAAAAAACATGGCTTGCACACACCCCTGGGGGAACAAGATGGGTGGGGGCTGCCAGCCAGGGTTAAAAAAAATACTTGTGACATTTAAACTTATGGCAACAAGACACCAACTGTCATCAAGGCAAGGAGACATCTGTCAAGCAACGTCACTTAAAAACCATGCCATTTTTAACATCTGGAGGCTGTTTTTTTTTTTTTTGCATGATTCTTCTGAGGTTTCGTACGGCTCCACGCCGGGGTGATTTCCCCTGATCTATTCATGGATCCGTTTATCGTCGTTAAATCAGCGCCAGTTATATTTTTCTTTACGGTTTGTCCTACCGAGCATAAAAATCCACCTGGGTGATTTGTCCTTGTTTTTAAAAACAGTTTTGGTATCGATTGGATGTTTGCGAAGACACAGTCGGAAAGGTTAGGGCCACTTCCTTGCATGCCTATTGCTTGGCAGTGCACAACAGCATTCCTTTGGGTCCCTTACTTGAAACGCAAGTTTCTAGCCCTTAAGACAAACTCGATACCGTTGGGAAGAAAGAGAAACCTCGGGGATTGCCAATTTTTGACCCGGTTTTGTTGTCCTGCAGTAACTTCATACCTGCTCTTGCGAAAAAAGAGGTCACAAATTATGAGTCACCATCTTACATAACACACACATACACACACACACACACAGAGAGAGACACACACACAGAAACACAAATTTAAAAGGCACCTGCAAAGTTGCTTTGTATCTACAAAAAGCATCTTTTCTGAATTCACCCCTTTCTTGCAGCACCAATAGATTGTAGTCCTTTACTTGCAATCGTTTGAAGTTACAGCGGCGCTGAAGTGACTTGGGACCAACACTCACACTTGTGTCCATTGCCGCGTTCCCCCCCCCGGGTCACGTGATTAAAATTTGGATTGACAGAAGAATAACTTGGGGTTCCAACTTGAGTCAGGATTGCCCAAGAATACGTCAAAATGACATCCAGGCAGCTGGGAAGAAAGGTGGTTTATTTATTTCCCAATGCAAAGAGATTTGCCTTTGGGGGCAGCTACAAAGAAACGGGATATAGTAGTAGAGAGATAGTTTTATAAGGGGACTCATCCTTGGTGTGGATTTGAAGGCTGTGCGGATTCTAGTATGCAACACTTGGAGGGTGTGGGTGTGTGTATGTGTTGAGCCTGGAGAGGGGGGTTGAATCAAGGGAGGTGGATTGAACCTCTTCGTTTGTACCGTGAGGGTTATCGTTATGATTACATTGCGTTGACTGAGTTTTGTGCGTTTGCTTGTTTGCGTTTACAATTTGAAATGAGCCTTTGAGTAATTCTCATTTTGGGTCCGGGTTGAGAAGACTTTGGAGGCTGTTAATCAGCAACTTGGTTGGAGACCTGGGTTAGTTAACATATGGCTTCCTGTGCAATGTTTCTAACGCATATATAAATTTATACGTTCTTCCTACAGGAGGCTTGGCATGTACTTACGACAGTTGCAGCGTGCCGGGGTCGTGAGATCACCTTTTGCAACCTCCTGACAAGTAACGTCAAACGAGGGTTCACTTAATGACCATTTGTCTGATATGTGATAAGGTTTCCTGCTTGAGCGGGAGGTTCGACTAGAAGACCTCCAAGGTCCCTTCCAACTCTGTGAATTCTTGTTATTCTGTTAACCAGGTTACTAACTTAACAATGTGGCAGGAAATTATTGTTATTATTATTATTAAAAGTTGTAAAACGGGGCAAAAACACACAAGGACGTTTTTGCTGAGCAGCAGAAATTTTGAGCTCAATTATGGTCGTACGTTGAGGACTGCCTGTACACCTCTAGCCACCTGCTGAGCAACTTACCACTACCTTACTACATCTATGTATCGACTGCAAAACCCCCTGCATTTTCCTTAACCACAAGGTCCTGGGTAGGTCACCAAGATGGCCTAAGTCAGGGGTCTTCAAAGTTGGCCCTTTTTATGACTTGTGGACTTCAACTCCCAGAATTTCTCAGCCAGCGGGCCACACTGGCTGAGGAATTCTGGGAGTTGAAGTCCACAAGTCATAAAGGGGCCGTGTTTGAAGACCCCTGGCCTAAGTCAAGAGATCTCTGTTTTTTTCATTCTTTGAAGACAGGAGAAATTCTCACAAATCTTCCTCTCTAAAATTGTACAAGCCACTTTTAAACCCACATCTATCCTAACCAGGGAAAGAAACCTTTCAAATAAAGATTTAAGGTGTGTGTGTGAAACCACCATCCTTGCAAGGGGTTGGGGGTGGGGTTTCACCAAGACGGATGACTTTTAACACCGCTCTCTGGAGTTGTGTTAACAGTGGCTGCTGCAGGTGTGTGTGTGAATCCTGGTGCCAATTTAGTACAACGAATGCAGGTTACAACCTGGTTACAAGCATGGAAATTCTGGATAGTTGCACGGATACCCCGCCTTTCCCGAAGGGCAGAGGGACAGCGACGGCTTCATCACTTCCAAAGCAAAACCAGTTTGGTTAGTCCGGCTGGATTCACACAACCCCCCCACCCCACGTCACAACCAGGTAACCAAGGTTTAGTGCCCCTGGCGATCTCCCATGGCTGAGGCTAACCCTCAAAGAGGATTCTCCTGTCTAGCTTAACCCCCTTGTGCCCCATTCAAACCCAAGCCAAGGAATAGGATAGGATAGGATAGAAGTAAAATAGAATAGAATAGAAAAAATAGAATAGAATAAATATAGAATAGAATAGAAAAAATAGAATAGAATAGAATAGAATAGAATAGAATAGAATAAATAAAGAATAGAATAAATATAGAAAAGAATGGAATGGAATGGAATGGAATGGAATAGAATAAGAAAAGAAAAGAAAAGAAAAGAAAAGAAAAGAAAAGAAAAGAAAAGAAAAGAAAAGAAAAGAAAAGAAAAGAAAAGAAAAGAAAAGAAAAGAAAAGAAAAGAAAAGAAAAGAATGGAATGGAATGGAATAGAATAAATATGGAATAGAATAGAATAAATATAGAATAGAATAGAATAGAATAGAATAGAAGCTGAAAGGGACCTTGGAGGTCTTCTAGTCCACCCCCACCCCCTCAGCCAGGAGAACCCACACGTGACCGTCCAGCCTCCTCTTCAAAACCTCCCCTGAAACCAAGGCGAGTCAGCTGCCCCTCGGCTGACGTCTGGAGGGGGCTCTGCTTGTGCCCACCATCGACAAGGAGGCGCCCTCGGGCGCCGGCGAGGAACCAGCTGCCTCTCTCCCCGGCCAGGTTTAGCCCCGGGGGGGGGGGAAACCCCCCTCCCGCACCGCCAGATCCCCGGAAGGCGAGGCGAGGGGCTAAATCTGGTCCTGAGTGGGGGGGGGGGGAGGGAGGGGGGGGAAGGGGGGCGGCTCCTTCTTCCCCTTTCCCGCGCAGCAGCCGGGCGCCCGCGGGCGCCCCCCTTCTCGCTCCGGGACCTGTCCGCGGCGTCGGAAGGGTTAAGAAGGGCCGGGCCGGGCGAGGTTTGAAGGTGGCCGGCAGAGGCGTTGGGCCGGGCCGGGCTCCGCCTTCCCTCGCCCAGGGGAGGAGAGCTGGCCGGTTCGCTCGCCCGCCCCGTCCTGCGGTGCCGGCCGGAGGACCAGCAGTTGCAAGCAGACGCCGCCGGGCATCCTCGCCGTAGTAGCAGCGGCAGGCACGGCCAGCATGAGCCCCCCCTGGTGAGTGGCGCCGGGGAGGGTCTCGGGCCCGGGGAGGGAGGGGGCGTCCAAGCCGGGGAGCCGCGTGGAGTTGGGGGGGGGCTTCTGTTGGGGACCCGCGCGGGACGGAGGGGGAGCCAGCTTGGGGGTCGCTTTGCCCCGGACTGGGGAAGGCGGGGGAGGTGGGGGGGGTGGGAGGGAGGGAGGGAGGGGGTCGCCCGGCCCCCCCCCCGGTTTCATTCTGGGGGGAGACGCTCGCCCGGACCGACCCCGCTGATCCTTAGGCTCGCTTCCTTTTCACACACACACACACACACACACCCGTCTCTTTCTCTTTCTTTCTTTCTTTCTTTCTTTCTTTCTTTCTTTCTTTCTTTCTTTCTTTCTTTCTTTCTTTCTTTCTTTCTTTCTTTCTTTCTTTCTTTCTTTCTTTCCTCGTCCTCCCCTTTCTTCTTTCCACCCCTCCTTCCCTTCCTTTCCTGCCTTCCTTCCCTCGCTCCCTTCTCCCCTCCTTCCCTTTCCCCCCCCCGAACTCCTCCTTTCCTCTCTTCCTTTCCGCCCTTTTTTCTTTTCTGCCTCTCTGCCTCCTTCCTTCCTTCCTTCCTTCTCTCTCTCTCCTTTCCTCCTTCCTTTTCCCCATTCCCCTCCCTCCCTCCCTCTCTTTCTCCTTTCCTCCTTTCCGCCTTCCTTCCTTCTTTCCTTTTCCTCATTCTGCCTCTCCCTCCCTCCCTCCCTTCCTTCCTTCCTTCCTTCTCTGAATTCCTCCCTCCCCCCTTTTTCCCTTTCTCGATCTCTTCCTCCTTTCCCTCTTTCTTTTCTCCATTTCTCCCGCCTCTCTCTTCCCTCCCTCCCTCCCTTGTTTTTCTTCCTTCTTTCCTTTTCCCCGTTCCCCTTCCTCCCTCCCTCCCTCCCTCCCTCCCTCCCTCTCTCCTTTCCTTCCTTCCTTCTCTGAATTCCTCCCTCCCCCTTTTTCCCTTTCTCGATCTCTCTCTCCTTTCCCTCTTTCTTTTCTCCATTTCTCCCACCTCTCTCTTCCCTCCCTCCCTCCCTTGTTTTTCTTCCTTCTTTCCTTTTCCCCGTTCCCCTTCCTCCCTCCCTCCCTCTCTCCTTTCCTTCCACCTTCCTTCCTTCTTTCCTTTTCCTCATTCTGCCTCTCCCTCCCTCCCTCCCTCCCTCTCTTCCTTTCTTCCTTCCTTCCTTCTCTGAATTCCTCCCTCCCCCCCTTTTTCCCTTTCTCGATCTCTCTCTCCTTTCCCTCTTTCTTTTCTCCATTTCTCCCGCCTCTCTCTTCCCTCCCTCCCTCCCTTGTTTTTCTTCCTTTCTTCCTTCCTTCCCTCCCTCCCTCCCTCCATAGGTAAGGGTCGCCTCCGTTTGCCATCCCTGGAGGGGGAGGGAAGGGATGGAGAGATTTGAAGGTAAGGCTTTCAGATCAATTTCTCTCCTTCGCTTTTCTTTTGAAACTTCTGCCCTGGGGGGGGGGGGGGAAAGTCTTCTTGAAAGAAAAGGGAGAGACTGCTTGGCTGTGTTCACACAACCCCATAGGTTTAATCTCTTTTCTGGGTTTGTAAAAGACAGGGAGAGAGGGAGAAGCTAAGCCAACAGGGGCTGACTTGCGCAAGCTGTTAACCCAGAAGTAAAAAAAGCAAACCTATCGCGGTGAATTAACCGGGAGGAAGCTCAGGTTGTGTGAATGGATGTTCTAGAATTTTTATTTTTTATTTTTAACAGACCTGGCTGTTGTGTGAACACAGCCAAAGATTGAAACTTTGGTTCGGTCGGTAGCAAAACACTTTCTATTTTAATTCGGTGCCCCTAAGAATCCCAATTTTGGAATCACTTGATGTACTTGATGTAGCTCTAAACTGGGGAATGTTAGTTTAACTTGGGAAAAGCCTTGCGTTCATTCATGCCTCGCTCTAAGCCATGGCTTGGTTTACCCGTGAACAAATCGCCACTGGCCGGCTTTACGAACGACCCTAAGCCGTCACGAGGGGTTGAGTTGCAGCCAAACCTGGATTCGCACATGACACGGAACAAGCCACAATGCTCCTTAATGAAACACCTCAACTTTGTATATTTATTTATTTATTTATTTATTTATTTATTTATTTTATTGGATTTGTATACCGCCCTATTCCCGTAGGACTCAGGGCGGTTTACAGGGCAGTTAAAACCATGAATACAAAAAATTAAAAACAAATAAAACAAATTCAAGCCCCAAGAGTAAATCTAAAACCCAGTTAAATTAACAACCCCACAGTCTGGTGGCTTCGAGAAAAAAAGGATTACGCACAAAGCAACCTTGCGTGCAAAGAAGGAAGGTGATTCCTTTCTGCTTTGCGTTCGGTTTTTTTCAAACAAACATTTTGCAATTGCTGAAAGACAAACTTTAGAGTTTACCGGTGCATTTTCATGGCGTTAGGGAGGGTTTAAATCAATGTTTCTCAACCTGGGCAAATTTAAGGCCAAGTGGACTTCAGTTCTGGGAGTTGAAGTCCACATGTCTTAAAGCTTTATATACAGTATTTGTTTCCTTTTGCCTCCCATCTCACTGCATATAATTTTGTACAATCCCCTCTTACTGAAACTATTAACCAGTGGAACTCCTTGCCTCCAGAAGCTGTGAATGCTCCAACACTGGAAGTTTTTAAGAAGAGGCTGGGCAGCCATTTTGTCTGAAATGGTATAGGGTTTCCTGCCTGAGCAGGGGGTTGGACTAGATGACCTCCAAGGTCCCTTCCAACTCTGTTATTCTGTTATCCTTCCTTCCTTCCTTCCTTCCTTCCTTCCTTCCTTCCTTCCTTCCTTCCTTCCTTCCTTCCTTCCTTCCTTCCTTCCTTCCTCCCTCCCTCCCTCCCTCCCTCCCTCCCTCCCTCCCTCCAACACTGGAAGTTTTTAAGAAGAGACTGGACAACCATTTGTCTGAAATGGATAGGGTTTCCTGCCTGAGCAGGGGGTTGGACTAGATGACCTCCAAGGTCCCTTCCAACTTTATTGTTGTTGTTGTTATCATCATCATCTCTGGATGTAACAGAAATGCAGATAGTCCTCGACGGATGAGTACAAATCGGCCCAACATTTCTGTTGCTAAGTGAGGCAGTTGTTAAGTGAGTTTGCCCCATTTTGCGACCTTTCTTGCCACCGTCGTTAAGTGAATCACTGCAACTGATAAGTGAGCAACCCGGTTGTTACCTGAATCTGGCTTCCCCCTTTGCTTGTCAGAAGGTCACAAAAGGGGATCCCGTGACCCCAGGACACTGCGACCGTCATAGATACGAGTCAGTTGCCAAGCGTCTGAATTCTGATCATGTGACCATGAGGGGATGCCGCAACAGTCGTTAAGTGTGAAAAAAACGATCCTTAGTCACTTTTTTCAGCGCCGCTGTAACTTTGAACGGTCACTCAATGAACTGGTGGAAGTTGATTACCTGTAGAGGCAAGGAAAGCGATTCAAAATGAGCATCTTTAGAAATAAGGGTCCAAACGGTAAATGAATGCAAATATTGCTGGCTTTCCCTGAGTGGAAATGCTTCAGATTCCCAAAATTTGACCCCTGGAATTTCCAAAGATTTGTATTAAAATCTGAGCAAACGGCCGCTCTTTTTTTGTTTGACCTCAACCCAAGTCACAAAGACCAAAGTAAAATAAAAGCAAAATAAAACCCCAGAAGAATTTTAGTAATAATAATAATAAAATTGGAAGGCACCTTGGAGGTCATCTAGTCCAACCCCCTGCTCAGGCAGGAAACCCTAGAGACCGTTTCAGACAAATGGCTTAATTACAGGTAGAATTTTAACTACAGGCAGTCCTCCACTTCTGTGACAGCCCCCCCCCCCAGCTGAGCCCCCAAATTTCCGTTGCCAAGCGAGACAATTGTTAAGTGTGCTGTGCCCCATTTTGCAACCTTTTTGCCAGGGTCGTTAAATGAGTCGATGCCGTTGTTGAGCTAGTAACCTGGTTGTTAAGCGAACCTGGCTTCCCCCCTTGACTTTGCTTGTCAGAAGGTTGCAAAAGGGGGATCGCGTAGCCCCGGGGACGTTGCGACCGTCATAAGTACGAGTCAGTTGCCAAGTGTCTGAATTTAAATCCTGTGACCACTACAGCATTCGTAACGGTAAAAATCGATCATGACGATCGAAAAACAAATGGCTTTAAGCCGAGAACCGTCTGTATTTTAATTTCAGCCCCCAAATAACGCAACACAACGTTCCGTCCAAAGTGCACAAGCAGGTGTGACCTCTTTTTATCAGGATAGAACAGAGATGTTCAGATGGGGGAACATGAAACGAAACTTAAAATTGTGTGGTTTAAGGGGGGGGGGGAAATTTCACAATTCGTTATTTTTTGTTGTTGGTTTTTTTCCCTTTCTTAAACCGCACACTTTTAAGTTTCGTTTCACGCTCCTCGTCTCAAACCTCTCCTGATTTCCTCGTGCAGGTACTCCACGAATTACAACAGGGTCATTTAGCGACCGTTCGAAGTTACGACGACAGTGTAAAAAAAACAGTGACCCGTGTGTGTGTGTGTGTGTGTGTGTGTGTGTGTGTGTGTGTGTGTGAGAGAGAGAGAGAGAGAGAGAGAGAGAGAGAGAGAGAGAGAGACGTGATCCCCTTTTTGCAAGCCACTTAACCACCATCTTCCTAACTTTAACAATTGCAGTGATTCACTTAACAATTGTGGCGAGAAAGGTCGTAAAACGGGGCAATGCTGCCTTAACCACTGTCTTTCTTAGTAGCAGACGTTTTGAGCTCATCTGTGGTTGTAAGTTGAGGACTCTCCCTATTAGGAAGTCAAGCCTGCCGGTACAGTTTCAAGTCAGTCGGAAAAGTCGGCTGCGGTAATTGAGGCCTGAAATTAAAATAATATTAAGTGCTTTGATTAATGCTTGACACGCCTTACCCAGATTTTTGTGACCTTTGTTTATCTAGATTTAGAGCTTTTCTGGGCATAATTAACTCAGGTGTTTGTGGAAGCCAGGTTCAGTAAATTAGTTCTCCATGATAGATGAGGCGGTTTCCTCATCTTACCATGGAGAATAATTTATTGAACTCGGTGTTCATAAACATGGCTGAACTGGCTCCAGTTTGCTTGAGGTGTGGCTTGTCAAAAGATGGGAGAACTTCTATGACTACTTGGCATGACCTTGCATTCTCTTTCTATAGGGACCCACCATTTCTGCCCTTTCTGCCTAGGAAACAGTTCATGCATATTTAGAATAGAATAGAATATGGAATATGGAATACAATAGAACAGAACAGAATAAAATTAGAATAGAATAGAATAGAATAGAATAGAATAGAATAGAATAGAATAGAATAGAATAGAATAGAATAGAATGGAATGGAATGGAATGGAATGGAATGGAATGGAATGGAATGGAATGGAATGGAATGGAATACGGAATACGGAATAGAATATGGAATATGGAATATGGAATATAGAAGAGAATATGGAATAGAAGAGAATATGGAATAGAATAGAATAGAAATTAGAATAGAATAGAATAGAATGGAATGGAATGGAATGGAATACGGAATACGGAATACGGAATACGGAATACGGAATAGAATATGGAATATGGAATATAGAAGAGAATATGGAATAGAAGAGAATATGGAATAGAATAGAATAGAAATTAGAATAGAATAGAATAGAATAGAATAGAATAGAATAGAATAGAATAGAATGGAATACGGAATATAGAATAGAATAGAATATGGAATATGGAATATAGAAGAGAACATGGAATAGAAGAGAATATGGAATAGAATAGAATAGAATAGAATAGAATAGAATAGAATAGAATAGAATAGAATAGAATAGAATAGAATAGAATAGAATAGAATAGAATGACAAAGTTGGAAGGGACCTTGGAGGTCTTCTAGTCCAACCCCCTGCTCAGGCAGGAAACCTTATACCATTTCAGACAAATGGCTGTCCTGTCTCTTCTTAAAAACCTCCAGTGATGGAGCATTCACCGCTTCTGCAGGCAGGTTGTTCCACTGGTTGATTGTTCTCACTGTCAGGAAGTTTCTCCTTAGTTCCAGGTTGCTTCTCTCCTTGACTCTTTGAAGCCTTCAGACGACCTTTAGCTGGCCTTTTCTAAAGCTTGTTTGATCTAACTGAGGTCTGCTCTTGGTTTGAGGCTGCTGGGAAAGATCGGCTCTGGGTCTCTGCTAGGCGTCTCTGAGCTGAACTGAATGGAAGACTTTATTTGGCCAAGTATGATTAGACGCCCGGGGCATTTGCCTTCAGGATTCTGAAACCGCCTTCCAAGCGATGCCTCTGGTATTTAAGGCGCACGAGCTTGGCTCCGTTTTAGCCTCTCTCCAAAGTGCGAGGAGGGAAAACCAACTGAGATTGCTGGATAGTTTGTGGAAGAAGGCGTAAGTCAGAGGAAGAGTCAGATCTGGGCCAAGAAAAATCTGGGCTGCTTGGGCTTCCCACATTGGCCAACTAGAAGTGGACGACAAACCCGCCGATGGGATACGAGGGCAAGAGTGGACTTGTTGGTGTCCTCCAACCGTTGGAGATCCAAGGAGGACCTCCTCCTCCTCCTCCTCTTCCTCCCCCCCTTCCCTTCCCTTATTCCCCCCTTTCCTCCTCCTCTTCCCCTGCTCTTCTCCTTCTCTTCCCTTATTCTCCCCTTCCTTTCATTTCCCTTCTTCTCCTTCCCCTCCTTCCCTTCCCTTCTTCTCCCCCTCCCTTCCTTTCCCTTCCCCCACCCCTCCCCTTCTCCTTCCCTTCTTCCCGTTCCTCCTCCTTTCTCCTTCCCTTCCCTTCTTCTCCCCTTGCTTTCCCTTCCCTTCTTCTTCTTCCCTTCTCCTTCCCTTCCCTTATTCTTCCCCTTCTCCTTCTCTTACCTTCCCTTATTCTTCCTCCTCCTCCTCCTCCTCCTCTAGGGTATGAAATCCCACCACATCCAGGTGAGCAAACTACTTGATTTGTGGTTTTTGCCTGAGGTCTCCGATTACTTCTATGCGTCCTTTCTCTAACCATCTCAATTCTCCAGCAGCCTTCCTCAAACATCTCACTTCCATGGCGACTGACTTTCGCTTATGGTTTGTTGTAAGCATCCACATTTGGCACTGGTGACATAGGACGGGCATAAACGTGCTTCGTATGAGTTGCTTCTCAGTTCCACTGATCGGTTCCACTTTATGCTGCAAGAGTGGAGCTAGTGGTCCCAATATTTGGTCTGCCAACTCACGTCAAGCAAAGGCTTGGTGTGCTTCCATCCCTGAGTGCGATGCGGGTCACCATCGGTGGCCTGGTGGGAGAGGTAGGGACAGACCTGTACGTGCACATGCGCCCATGCCCACATGTAGCTGTGCGAGCGTATGCGTGAACAGGGCCATGAGCATGCGTGCTCTGCAAATGGGGCTGCTAGCACTGGTGCGAGGGTCACACCAAGGCTAGCGCCAGTGCAAGAATCAGGCCAAGGTTTGCGTCGAGGGTAGCGTCGGCACAAGGGAGACGTGAGTGTGTGTGGCCTGTAGTGAGCTGCGGCCAGTAGTGAGCTGCAGGCCAGTAGGTTGGGGACCTCTGATCTAAGAGACAGTTAAGTTGCTGGGAAACCATGCTAGTTGATTTTTTTTCAAGCTCCAAAGCAGAGGTCCCCGACCTATGGGCCACAGCCTCTTCGCTGCTGGGCTGTGTGAGTAGCACGTGCGCGTGCTCACTCCCCTCGTGCCACCGTTGACGTGAGTGTTGTGCAGGCGGTGGCAGCGCCACTAGTATCGTGCGGGTGGCGGCATTGCCACGAACCTTGAGTGGGCGGTGGGAGCACTGCAAGTGGCAGGTGGGCCGCGGCACGATCCTTGCACCGGAGAACCATCTCTGCAGGCCACAGCACAATCCTCGCCGGGGTGACAGCACGATCCTCGCGCCTGGGCGGCATTGATCCGGGCCTGGCAGCGCCGGCGCCACAAGCCTCACACAGGCACTGCCGTCACTGATTGCCTCGTGCGCATGTTCGCCACCCCCATTTGCATGGTGTGCAAATGAAGGGTTTGGAAATGGCCTGTGGTCATCTGGGCCTCCCACCACATCGGGGGTCTCCAATCGTGGCCACTTTAAGACCCGTGGACTTCAACTCCCAGAATTCCCCAGCCAGCCATGCTGGCTGGGGAATTCTGGGAGTTGTAGTCAACGGGTCTTAAAGTGGCCATGGTTTGGGACCCCTGCTCTAAACAATCAGAAGTCTCCCTGTGCTAATAAGACGGAAGGAATCAAGCGACGTCATGATGGTTTCCGTAGGAAATTGATGAGATGGTGAAGGAACAAATAAATATAATATAGAATAGAAGTGGAAGGGACCTTGGAGGTCTTCTAGTCCAACCCCCTGCTCAAGCAGGAGACCTATACCATTTCAGACAAACGGCTGTCCAGTCTCTTCTTAAAAACGTCCAGTGTTTGACCACCTACAATTTCTGGAGGCAGGTTGTTCCACTGGTTAATTGTTCTCACTGTCAGGAAATTCCTTCTGTCAGAATCCATTTATATCGCATTTCATAAATGTATGGTTAGAATATTGTGCCTATACTCGGGATTCTGCCTTCTCTCCGAGGTGCGGGGGGGGGGGGGGGAGAGGATGCGTATTCAGATTGCCGTAGGCTGTTTTCAAAGACCAGGAAAGCTTTTGATCTGGGGGGAACAGAGGGAGAGAGAGAGATCTGGGTTGCATCTCCATCTGAAACTGAAAGGAAGAAAGCAATAACAATAAAACGCAAGAAGTTTTCCCTTTCCCACGAAAGGACCTGACACCTAAGTAAATGATGTGAGCCTGACCAAATGGATTTGAGGGGAGGGGGGTTGAAACGGGAATGCTTTATATAGTATCGAAATGTAACTCAATGTCAGATCCTGTCTTGTATTGCCACAACCGATCTCATCCTAGTAAACTTTTCCTTTTGGATAAACTTTGATCCAGGAGTTCTTATTTCCTAAGATGTGGATGGGGGTGGGTCCTGACACCTTCTTATTTCTAGGTTGCTTCTCTCTTCGGTTAGTTTCCATCCATTGCTTCTTGTCCTGCCTTCGGGTGCTTTGGAGAATAGGTGGACCCCCTCTTCTCTGGGGTAGCCCCCCCAAAATTAGAAGATTGCTATCATATTACCCCCGGTCCCTCCTTTCTCTAGACTGCAACCGTTCTTTGTATGTTTTATTCTCCAGACCTTTCATCATCTTAGTTGTTCTTCTCTGATTTTTTTCCAAACTCTCAACATCTTTTTTGTGATATGGTGAGCAAAATTGGCTGCAATACTCCAGGTGTGGCCTTGCTAAGCCTTTATAAAGCCTATTCTGTTCTGTTCTGTTCTATTCTATTCTATTATTCTATTCTATTCTTCTACTCTACTCTCTTTGTTCTGTTCTATTCTATTCTATTCTATTCTATTCTATTCTATTCTATTCTATTCTATTCTATTCTATTCCTATTCCTATTCCTATTCCTATTCCTATTCCTATTCCTATTCCTATTCCTAGTCTAGTCTTATTCCTATCCATTCTATTCTACTGTATTCTGTTCTGTTCTGTATTCTATTCTGTTCTGTTCTCTATTCTATTCTATTCCTATTCTATTCTGTATTTCTATTCTGTTCTATTCTATTCTATTCTATTCTACTCTACTCTACTCTACTGTAGTCATATTCCTATCCATTCTATTCTATTCTATATTTCTATTCTATTCTATTCCTCATTATTCTACTCTACTCTACTCTAATCTTATTCCTATCCATTCTATTCTGTTCTGTTCTATATTCTGTTCTATTCTATTCTATTCTTATTCTATTCCATTCTGTATTTCTATTCTATTCTACTCTACTCTATACTCTACTCTTATTCCTATCCATTCTATTCTATTTTGTTCTGTTCTGCATTCTGTTCTACTCTACTCTACTCTACTCTACTCTACTCTACTCTACTCTACTCTACTCTACTCAAGTCTTATTCCTATCCATTCTATTCTATTCTATTCTATTCTATTCTATTCTATTCTATTCTATTCTATTCTATTCTATTCTATTCTATTCTATTCTATTCTATTCTATTCTATTCTATTCTATTCTATTCTATTCTATTCCATTCCATTCCATTCCATTCCATTCCATTCCATTCCATTCCATTCTAAAAGGAAGGGTTAGCACCCCCCGATTCTTTTTGCAGCCTGGCAGGTAAAATGGTGAGCACCCCTCCAAAAATATTGCGGGTGAAATTTATCTAGAAGACCCACAAATTTGGAAATAATTGAGAAAGCAAAGTGTCATCCCCTTTTGCCACCTTCTGACAAGGAAAGCTAATGGGGGAATCCAGATCCACTTAACAACCGTTTTACTGACTTATCCACTGCAGCGATTCACTTAAGAAGCGTGGGAAGAAAGGCCATAACATGGGGCAAAACTCACTTGACAAACGTCGGACTTAACAACAAAAATGTTGGCCTCAGTTGCCGTCGTAAGTCAAGAATTACCTGTAATTTTAGGATCAGATCCCTGCACCATGCTAGCGGTGTCCATTTTCCATATTAGGCTTCTAATCAACTCCATATTTTTGTTAGGAAAAATGGAGAAGTTGGGCCATGAAATTAGAATTGAATGTTCTTAGAGGCCCCAAGAAAGTTCCCCAAAACTTACAATGCATCTCAACCACGGAAGCAGGTTTCTGCTCTCTAAGGTGTGTGTGTGTGTGTGTGTGTGTGTGTGCGTCTGTCTTCAAACGTGGCCCTTTTATGACTTGTGGACTTCAACTCCCAGAATTCCTCAGCCAGGCCACCTGTGCTTGGCTGAGGAATTGTGGGAGTTGAAGTTCACACGTCACAAAAGGGCCACGTTTGAAAGACCCCCTGCTCTAAGGCAATATTTCTCAACCTTAGCCACTTTCAGATGTGTGGGCTTTCATATTTATTTATTTTTTAATTTTAATTCCATTTATATCCCGCCCTTCTCTGAAGACTCAGGGCGGCTTACAAGCTTAGCAGTAGCCTTCATTCTATGTATATGCCTGCTTATTAGGGCTTTCACACACACCCCAAGCGGCATTATTACAAAGTCAGCTTAATTGCCCCCAACAATCTGGGTCCTCATTTTACCTACCTGGGAAGGATGGAAGGCTGAGTCAACCTTGAGCCTGGTGGGATGCGAACCTGCACTAATTGCAGGCAGCTGGTGTTACTTAAGGAGACATTAGCCCACTGCTCCACCAAGGCTCTTCCCAGAATTCCCCAGCTGGGGGGCGGGGTTGGACTAGAAGACCTCCAGGGCCCCTTCTGGAATGAAAGGGGGGAAATGCACACGGCTAGGTTTTGGCACCCTTGCACAATCTGCACAATCTGGACTACGCGGCTGAGGGGAAAAAAACCCTCTTTCTCTGCTTTTTTCTTCTCTTGCCCAGCGTGGTGGGGGCGATTGGGGGGGGGGGGGCTGCCAGCTAGGAAACAGGCCCCTCTCTATTTGCGGAAAAGCCCCAGGTTGCAAACAGAAGCCTGACTGTCCTTTGTCTCCCTTGGCAATTGATGGGGGAGCTAGCCGGAATCAGGGAGGAAATTGGACCGGCTCAGGCAAAGTGCCCATCTGGGCGGAGGGCATCAATCTCGGAGGCCGAAGACAGTTTCTGCCATGGCTGAGTGTCTTGCAAGGGTGTACGTTTGCAGTCGGGATTGTGGGTCTGATCGGTTGTTGAAAGAAGATCTTACCGTTTGCCTTGTAGACCTGGCGGTTTCTCCTGCCGTGCAGAATGACAGAGTGGGAAGGGACCGTGGAGATCTTCTAGTCCAGCCCACTGCTAAGGCAGGAGACCCTATGCGGGTCATCCTATGTGGGTCATCCTCCTTCCCTCCCTCCCTCCCTCCCTCCCTTCCTTCCTTCCTTCCTTCCTTCCTTCCTTCCTTCCTTCCTTCCTTCTTCCTTCCCTCCCATCCATCCTAGAATTCTTAGAGGTCTTCTAGTCCAACCCTCTCCTCAAGTAGGACACCTTATCCCATCTCGGTCAAATGGCTGCCCAATGTCTTCTTAAAAAGCTCCAGTGTTGGAGCATTCACAACTTCTGGTGGCAAGATGTTCCACTGGTTAATTTCTCATTGGGGTTTTAATTATTGTTTTTAAGTAATTTATTTATTGTATTTGGGCACTATGGTTTAATCTGTTTTTAATTTTTGTATTTTGGTATTTATTGCCCTGTTCACCGCCCTGAGTCCTTCGGGAGAAGGGCGGTATACAAATTTAAATAAATAAATAAATAAATAAATAAATAAATAAATAAATAAATAAATAAATAAATTAAAATAAATAAATAAAATAAATTCCTCCTTGGTTCTAGGCTTGATCTCCCTCTGAGGAGCTTCCACCCATTGCCTCTCCTTCCTTCCTTCCTTCCTTCCTTCCTTCCTTCCTTCCTTCCTTCCTTCCTTCCTTCCTTCCTTCCTTCCTTCCTTCCTTCCTTCCTTCCTTCCTCCCTTCCTCCCTCCCTCCCTCCCTCCCTCCCTCCCTCCCTCCCTCCCTCCTAGAATCCTAGGACCTTGGAGGTCTTCTAGTCCAACCCTCTGCTGAAGTAGGAGACCTTATCCCATCTCGGTCAAACGGTTGCCCAGTCTCTTCTTAAAAACCTCCAGTGTTGGAGCACTCACGACTTCTGGTGGCAAGACGATCCACTGGTTAATTGTTCCGTCACGAATTTTCTCCTGAGCTCCAGGTTGCTTCTCTCCTTGGTTAGTTTCCATCCGTTGCTTCTTGTCCTGCCTTCAGGGGCTTCGGAGAATAGCTTGACTCCCTCTTCTTTGGGACAGCCCCTGAGATGTTGGAACGCTGCTATAGTGGTGTCTGCTTGCAGAGACAAGTCCACCCCTGTGCTGTCTCTTGGCAGGCCCCCATTTTTGGAACCAATACTGTTTGAGGACAAGATAGTGAATCTCCCACCCTTTTCAATCCATGGATGAAAAGCCTGGGGTCGTATCTGGGGTGGCGTCTGCCAATATTTATCCCGATGAAACCTTCGCATCTTCAACCTCCTAAGAAAAATGACGCAAAATGGCTGAAAAAAATTCACCAAACTGGGAAGTGGGGGTGGATTTTATGATCCAAGTCCTCTTGGCCCTGTCCAACGTTTCACCAATCGCTGAAGGTTTTCAAAAAAATAGAGTGGAGAGTCATTTGACCGGGATGGTATAAGACAGGGGTATCAAACTCAATTTCATTGAGGGCCACATCAGCATTGTGGTTGCCCTCGGGGGGTGGGTGGGGGTGGGTGGGGGTGGGGGTGGCCAGGGTGGGAGTGGCCTACTGGGTGGGCGTGGCTAGAGTGCGTATGGCCTACTGGGTGGGCGTGGCCAGCTCTACATCATTGGCATCAAGGGTGCCTATGGGGGCCTGGGCAGGAGTGGGACAGACCTGAGGGTCTCTGGCAGAAGGAGGGTCTCTGGGCCAGGGCCAAGGCATCGGGGGCCGTTCCCTCACTGTTTCCAGGATGGCTTTGCGGGCCGCATGAAACCACTTTGCGGGCCGGATCCGGCCCCCGGGCCTTGTGTTTGACATGTCTGGTATAAGACCTCCTGCTTTGAGCAGAGGGTTGGACTAGAAGACCTCAGAGGTCCCTTCCAGGGCTAGGATTCTACGTTTGCAGCGACATTTGGCTAGATGTTTACCTCGATTCTTTCCTCTCTCTTTTCCTCACCCCAGGAAGAAGACCATGTACAAAAGCGTCCTCCTCTCCTTCGCGCTGGTAGTAACTGTGATGCTGTTGCAAAAAGGCAGCGTTTCCAACCAGTTCTTTCAGAGCCAGCCTCAGAAATCCGCTTTCTCCCAAGAGAAAACAATCAAAACTCAGAAGAGGGACGAGGTGATGTCCCTCAACAACAACTTCTGGAAAAAGGCGGTGGACGTCCCTCCGCCTGTCGTCGAAGCCACCGAGAAGGCGGTGACGTCCTGGGACGTCAAGGCCACCAACTGCACGGCCAACCTCAACTTCACCAAAGAGGATTGGTTCAAAAACCTGGAGCCCCATTTCCAGCAGTTTCTCTACTACCGTCACTGTCGCTACTTCCCCATCCTCATCAACCACCCGGAGAAGTGCAGCGGCGAGATCGACCTGCTCATTGTGGTGAAGTCCGTTATAACGCAGCACGATCGCCGAGAAGCCATCCGTCAGACGTGGGGTCAAGAGCGCGTGTTGGACGGGAAAAAAATCAAGACCCTCTTCCTCTTGGGCATTGCCTCCAAAGAAGAGGAGCGTCCCAACTACCAGAAACTTTTGGAGTACGAGGATCGGATCTACGGGGACATCTTGCAGTGGGATTTCCTGGATACCTTTTTCAACCTCACCTTGAAGGAAGTTCACTTCCTCAAGTGGTTCAACATCTACTGTCACCAGGTCCAGTACATCTTCAAAGGGGACGACGATGTCTTCATGAGTCCTGAGAACATCTTGGAGTACCTGAAGGATCAGAAAGGAGGGGACCTCTTTGTGGGCGACGTCCTGGTCAAGGCGAGGCCGATTCGCAAGAAGGAGAACAAATACTACATCCCCAACTCTTTATACGGCAAGACGTACTACCCGTCCTATGCAGGCGGAGGAGGGTTCGTGATGGGCGGCCCCTTGGCCAGGCGTCTCCACGGCGCCTCCGAAAACCGGGAGCTGTACCCCATTGACGACGTCTACCTGGGGATGTGTCTCGAGGACCTCAAGGTGACCCCCGTGGCTCACACCGGCTTCAAAACCTTCGGCCTGGTGAAAAACAAGAACAGCAAAATGAACCAGGAACCTTGTTTCTACAAAAGCATGTTGGTGGTCCATAAACTTCAGCCACCCGAACTGCTCAAGATGTGGGATTTGGTCCATAAACACTTGTCCTGTTCCCAAAAAGCCAACATCCTTTAGCTCACCCCATTTTCGGTCAAGGAGGAAGATCACCAAAGATCCCGGGGGAAAATTTTCTCCGATTTTTTTCTCCCCCCCCCCCCACTTTCTCACGAAGTTGAAAGAAAGCAGGGCGATGACGACGGGGGAAGAGGCAGGGAAGGGGTTTGTTGAAACGATTGGAAAAATCGGAGTCTTTTTCTTTTTTCTTTTTTGCAGGGGGGGGGGGTGTTTGTCATATTTTATTTGTTCCCCTGTGGGGCTTTTGAAGGATACGGGGGGAAAAAAAACTTGAAGAGATGGGGGAGTCAGCCAGGTGAAGGATGATTACCCCACATTGGACAGCGAGATGGGTTTTACACGCTCTTTTTTTTGTGATGTGCTTTACAGCTGGAGGCTGGTCCTAAAGCGAAGACATTTATTTCTAGCTTTGTTGAGTGTGCGTATACGCGTATGTGGGAGTGCGTGAAGATATGGGTGCATTTCCTGTAACTCTAACCCTAAATTTAAAAACTGGAATCCCGGGTGTCGACGTTTGAAGTTAGTAAAAATAAAAACGATGAATTTTCTCTCATATCCCGGAGTTCATCGTTTTTATTTTTACTAACTTCAAATATGTATAGATAGCGTGTTGTGTAGATTTGCTTCTTTGAGAACATTTTCTTGGGGGGGGGAGGAACCGCCCTGCCAGCTATACCCCCACCCACCCCACCCCACTCAGCAGAGGAACTGTCACTCAAACTCTGCAAACTTTAAAAAAAACAAAACACCTAATTACAATCTATGCAATTAGTGGTCCCCAACTTTTCCGGCTTTGTGGATCACCGGCAGTGGGAGGGAGGGAGGGAGAGAGAGAGAGTTGTTTCCTCGTGTGCGGCTCTGTTTGGGCAAGTGGCAAGTGCGCATACACATGCCACTGGCACAAATTGGGCTGTGCGAGCACACGCGTCCGCCCCTCATACAAAGGGAGCTGTGCGAACGCTTTGCCCGCTATTTGCACAGTGCAATTCCATATAGGACACAGCCCGGTACCTGGCTGTGGCCGAGGGGTTGGGACCCCTAGTCTATGCTTTGCTGCATTAATTTTGTTGAAAAAATAAAATAAAATAAGGTACAGTGGCTAAATCTCTTCCGTTGGTAAAACCTCTATATCCCCTTGTTCTGCTGTAGGCCCATATTTTCTCCTAACCCTTTTCCAGGGGGTCTTCAAACCTGTCCCTTTGATGACTTGTGGACTTCAACTCCCAGAATTCCTCAGCCAGCATAGCTTACTCTCTTGTAATCCCTTCCTATGCAATCTCTCCACTAGAGGAGGTAAGAGAAAAAACCAAAACAGGCGTGCCTGGCTGAGGAATTCTGGGCGTTGAAGTCCACAAGTCATCAAAGGGCCAGGTATGAAGACCCCTGGACTAGTCTTATCTCTTTCTGAGGACCAATCTTTGTCAAAGAATTGACAGACTATTCCTCTTCTTAGGCTGGAGTTGCCCGCCAATTTGGTTGACGCAGGAATAGAGTTGAAACGAGAGCCGTCGTAGAGGGGAGATCACCAATTGTGAGTTCAGATTTGGCAGTTTGATACACAACGCCTCAGTTTGTTCAAGGCACACATCGCTAAGAAACTCCTTGTGAAGAAGGTTAACTGTACCTTCTCAGGGCAACGGAGAAGCTTCTGTTGCCATCATAAAAGGAGGACTGGGCTTTGGTTGGCTGGCTGAGAAGGTGAACATGGTTGACTCCTAACAAGCAGAGTTGGGGTGCCAACGTACTTATCAAAGCCTGTGTAGATGTTTCGGCCAATGTGCGAGCATAGGTCTATCAAGGAAAGGAGAACTTCAGGCTTTGAGCTCTATGTCTCAGAGGTCCTCACTGTTGGGCAACATCTGGAGAACCTCAGGTTGCATGGATCACTGCCTCCCCCAGTCTACCTTCCAGCCAGGCAAATTCTCCCAATGAATGGCAAGAAGAAGCTTAAGTGGACAGGCTCTTTGACCTCTCTGCTGAAGACTTCCTACTTTCCACCTTCTCAAAATGTTCTCCCCTTGAATCTCCATGATGGTTGGGGAAGCAGAGGCTGGATGCAGGTCATCACCCATGGAGATGAACACGAGTAGAGTAACTCTTGAGAGGGAGTTGATGGCCCTGATCTTCTCCATGGTTGGGTCCTCCTCCAGACCTTGCGAGAGGAGATCCACGACTCTCTGCAGTGTTGGGTTTGACCGGTGCCTGGCTGAATTTTGTCCCTTATGTGTCATTGTATCTTGCAGGAGTGGCTCTTAGTCCAATGGAGTCTGTGACAATCCGCCACGGCCAACTCATCACGGCCAACTCTCCACAGGCAATTTGCCATAGCCAACTCATCATGGCCAACTCATCATGGCCACCTCGCCACAGGCAATTCGCCATGGGCCAAGAGTTCCACTACAATATTGAAGAAACGGCGGAATGGAACCATTAAAGCAAGGATGCAAAAAATGAATGATGAAATCATTAAAGAACAGGTGACATGTGAATGATAAAAATTAAAATATTTATTTTGTTAATACTTAAATTGAATGGTTCAATTGTCCCGCAGCAAGTTAGCCTGTGGCGAGCTGTCTCACAGTGAGTTGGTTGTGATGAGCTGGCCATGGCAAGTTGGCCGTGATGAGTTGGCCATGGCTAGTTGGCCGTGGTGAGTCGGCCGTGACGAGTCAACCGTGACGAGTCGGCCATGACGAGTTGGCCATGGTGAGTTGGCCGTGACGAGTCGGCCGTGGCGAGCTCACCCTGATGAGTTGGCCATGGCGAATTGTTACAGACCTCATTGGGATTAGGAGCCTACTCCTGCAAGATACAGTGATATGTAAAGTACAGAATACAGCCAGGCACCAGTAAAACCCAACACTGTTGTGGATCTCCTCTCGCAAGGTCATTCCGCGTGTTTGACCGTGGCGGAGTTCTCAGCTCTGTCAAATGCAGACTGACGGCCTTTGTAGTTGAATCCAACCGTGGGCTCTGCTTCTCAGAGGGGCCCCGATCCCTGCTTGCTCGAGAAGGTTGTGGTAGAGGCCCACATACCGAAACAGGGTTGTCCCACTTCAAACAAATAGCTTGGGCCCTCCAGTCTCCTTCCACCACCACGCCTCCTGCAAATAAACCTCCGGAGGCTGCCGCCCAAGTGATGGATGAAAGCCGATAAATACTTCTTCTTCCTGGCCTAATCCAAACGGTGTGTGTGTGAGGGGGGGGGGAAGTGGTCTGTTTGACGGAGAACCCCGGGCACAAAGAGGGACATTATTGCCCAAGTTACAAAGCCGAGTTTCATGGCTGAGGTGTGGTTTGAAATTCTGGGCGTTTCCCGATCCTGCAAAAGAAGCTTGTGAATGCAGCAGATCTGACAGATGCTGGCCAGGAGATGGATTGGTGATGGTGGTGGTGGTCTCAGAGGAGTGACCTGGGGGGCATTGCAGAAATGGGTGGGGAGGGTCAAGGGAGTGGCCTTGCTGGAATTGCAAAATTGGGGTGGGGGGGAGCTGTGTGCAAGGATCAAGCGACACGCCCCCCCCCCTCCCCTCTTAACCAGAGCATTTTTAGAGTCATACTGTTGGAAACCCGACTGCAACTCAGCTTGAGGTTCAGTTGTGGGGTTGGGGGGTTTCAAAGCTGAGAATGGGGAAGGGGGTGATCTTAGACAAGCTCTGGATCCCTTTGCAATCTTTCATTCCCCCTCCTTTCTGCTGGCCTCCATCGTCCCCATGCTCTCATCCTCCAGAAGACTCTGTTCGGTCAAGAGATGCCCAAACTCTGGGCTCAGAGATGGGGAGAACTTTGTACATGCTCAAGATACATCTTTTAGCAGTGGAGTCCAGCACTCAGCTGCAGGCCTGGCCAGGAGCTGAGCAGCCAGGATTTCTTAACTTCTCTTGGGGGGTGGGGTGGGGGTTCTGTTATTACGTTGTCTTGTGTCCCTTGGAGGCTGTTTCGTAGCTGCAGCAGCTGGCGAAATTCAGGAACTGTTGGTCTTCTCCTGTGGAATTGAAGTCCACAAATCTTAAAAAAGTTGCCAAGGTGGGACACCCCTGCTTTAAAGCCCAACTTCTGTATTTCAGACACACACACACACACACACACACACACAAAACACCCCCCCCAAATGCAGGTAATTTTTTGAAGCGGGCCACTGGATGAGTGAACAAGTGCAAACCAGCTTTAATGACCGTTTGGGGTGGAGCCGACACGCATGATTGTGAAGGGCGTGCGAAGAGCGTGAGTCTCGGGAGTGTGAAAGAGCCACAGGTACAAAAAAACCACAACAAAACAACAACCCTTGACGTGGCACCATTTTTTAGTATCCCGTCTCAATACTGGACTGCGTGTTAAATACGGACGACAATGTTCTTCGCTGGGTAGATTCATTGTTCAAACAATTCGACAGCCGGGCCGGCCTTTTAAGAAAAAAAAAGCTCCGTGTACTTTGGACCAGTTAACGCGCAGGATTGTGAAATTTTAATTTGTGATTTTTTTTTCTCCCCTCCCCACAAGAAAGGGAGAGGGCAGATCACTCCCTTTTTCAGACTTAGCAGAAGATTTCTGCCCAATTTTTGTTTGGGAGGCTGCACAGGTCTCTATTTACGAGAAAATTCACACCTTGGTTCTTGGTTCTTTTCTTAAAAAAAAAAATTATAGGTACCTGCAGCAGAGGGGAATGTTATTTATGGCAGGTACACCCAGTGTGTGTATGTGACAAGATCTGTGTTGCTTTGATGTGTTGAAGCTGCATGTACGAATACAACCGGATTTGTTAATATTTTGATTTCTTAATAAAATTTTACGTTTGGGGGAAAAAAAAAGTGCATTGTGATTTCACAGGATGCAAAATGCCAAATAGCCCCTCGATAGAGGGGGTCCTCAACTTGCAACAGTTTGATTAGTGACCGTTTGGAGATGAAAAAAAACCATTGGGGAAAAAAAGGGACCATTGACCGTTTCTGACACGAACATTGCAGCCTTGTGATCAAAATTCAGACGCTTGGGAACTGACTCGTACTTATGACGGTTGCAGTGTCCCTGGGGGGGGGGTCATGTGGTCACCTTCTGAGAAGCCAAATTCAAGGGGGGAAGGCAGATTCACTTAACCCGCCGTGTTACTAACTGAGCAACTGCAGTGATTCACTTAAGAACGGCGGCAAGGAAGGTTGTAACGTGGGGCAAAACACACTCGACGAATGTCTGGCTTAGCAGCAGAAGTTTGGAAGTGCATTTACGGTCATAGGTGAAGGACTAGCTGTATTTCACTGGGTTGTCATCGTTGGGAAGGCCTCAGCTTAGCAACGGTAGATGACTCTCTGCTTTGAATTTTAAGCTTCAGGTCCACATGAAATTTCTATCCACCAGCACGGAAGGGCCCTGCTGATCGTCCACCCTCCTGTTTCTCAAACTCAGCAACTTTTAAGATGTGTGGACTTCAACTCCCAGAATTCCCCAGCCTGCTTGCCAGGCTAATCTTCCTCCAATCTTCTGAACAATTTCCTTAGTAGACGGGGGGGGGCGGGTATTCTGGAAAGGGAAATATATCTTGATTTCAGCAAAGCATTTGAGGACTCCAGGCTCTCTCGAGTAGCAGGCTGGATAAATGCAGACTCTTATAGTTGCTAAGGTTGTGAAACAGCTCACCTTATCTGGAGAAAAGGTGACGTGACTACAATGTCTCCAGGACAAATATCTCGTTCTCCGCACATACACAAATGCCCCCGCACACCCAAAAACGGAGGAATTGCAATCCAGTCTGACGTCAATAGCAGGAAAGGTTGCAGATCAGCTCTTAAAAGAGGAGTGTAAACCTTTTCAAAATGGCACTAATTATCGGCTGCCATTGTGGATTTGTCAAGAACAAGTCTTGCCAGACTAAAGTCCTCCCCTGTTCTGAACAATTAGTAGTAGATTGTAGATTGCAGTAGCGGTAGTCGATTCTGCAATCCTTAGTAGATTGGGGATATTCTGGAGAGGTAATACATCTTCGACTTCAGCAAAGCATTTGACAACTCCGGACAGTTTGAATAGAAAAGCTAGATAACACAATAACAGGAGTTGAAAGGGACCTTGGAGGTCTTCTAGTCCAACCCCCTGCTCAGGCAGGAGACCCTATATACCATCATTCCAGACAAATGGCTGTCCAATCTGTTCTTAAAAGGATCCAGTGTTGGAGCACCGATTTCTGGTGGCAAGCTGTTCCACTGGTTAATTGTTCTCAATGTCAGGAAATTCCTTCTTAGTTCTAGGTTGCTTCTCTCCTTGGTTAGTTTCCATCTGTTGCTTCTCGTCCTGCCTTCAGGCGCTTTGGAGACTAGCTTGACTCCCTCTTCTTTGGGGCAGCCCCTGAGATACTGGAAGACTGCTATGGTGTAACCTTTAAGTAACACCAGCTGCCTGCAATTAGTGCAGGTTCACATCCCACCAGGCTCAAGGTTGACTCAGCCTTCCATCCTTCCGAGGTAGGTAAAATGAGGACCCAGATTGTTGGGGGCAATAAGCTGACTTTGTAATAATGCCGCTTGGGGGGGCCCAAAAGCCCTAATAAGCAGGCATATACATAGAATGAAGGCTATTGCTAAGCACATTAGTTTGTACTTAAATTGTAAGCCGCCCTGAGTCTTCGGAGAAGGGTGGGATATAAATGGGATTAAAATTAAAAAAAATAAATTAAAAAAATTAATCCTTTTCTTCATTCAAATACTAGACCAGGGGTAGGCAACCTGGGCTCTTTGATGACTCGTGGACTTCAACTCCCAGAATTCCTGAGCCAGCGTGAGGGAACTATGGCCCCTTCATGACTTGCAGACTTCAACTCCCAGAATTCCTCAGCCAGCATGGCTCAGCTTGGAAACCTCTTCCTTTCCCCTCAGTGTGGCTGGCTCAGGAATTCTGGGAGTTGAAGTCCACGAGTCATAAAAGAGCCAAGCTTGCCTACCCCTGGGGCAGAACCAATTCCAGCAACCACTCCTTATATGGATTTTATATGGATAAACGTACATTTTTTTCCCCGTTAAAGAAAAAAAGTTCCTTTCGATATAACTTCCGAAGAAGGTGAGAATATTAACACTATCATGGCTGGAGAATTCCTACGTTATCTAGCTGTATTTGCACAGATGATTGACTATACTGGGTGATATATTTTTCCTCCATTTCCCTGTTTTTAATGGCATCTGAGTAATTTGTGATTCATTGTATTGTGCAAAGCAAGGAACATATCACACTGTGAACAGAATGTCAGCACGGATATTTAGAGATAAGGTGGCCGCATCATAGTATAGGTAGTCCTTTGATTTACAATTCAGCACATTTTCTGTAATGGGCCCTATCCAACAGAATGAGTTTCAATGTGGAGAAAAGCAAAATCTTACATTCTATTGTATTCTATATTCTATATTCTCAGGGCTTTTTTTCTCATAGAACGCTCAGAACGGAGTTCCGGCACCTTTTTTGGATGGAACCTTGTAGGGTAGGCAAGGCGGGTTGTATGACATGTGTGAGTTCCGGCACCTTTTTCTTTTACAAAAAAAGCACTGTATATTCTATTCTATTCTATTCTAGTCTATTCTATTCTCTATTGTATTTAACCTATTCTATATTCTATTCTATTCTATTCTATTCTATTCTATTCTATTCTATTCTATTCTATTCTATTCTATTCTATTCTATTCTATTTAATCTATTCTATATTCTATTTTTATTCTATTGTGTCCTATTCTGTTGTCCTATTCTATTCTATTCTATTCTAATTTTTTTAAAAAAATTATTTAATTATTCTAATTTTCTATTCTACTCTACTGTATTCTATATTCTATTCCTTTCCATTCTTTCTATTCTGTTATGTCCTATTCTCTTCTATTGTGTCCTATTCTATATTCTGTTCTATTATTTTCTATTCTATATTCTATTCTAATTTTCTATTTTACATTCTATTGTGTTCTATTTTATTGTATTCTATTCTATTCTGATTTTGTTACATTCTACCGTATTCTATTCTATTGTGTTCTATTGTATTCTGTTATTCTATTCTGTCCTCTGTTGTTAAGTCAACCAAGTGTCTGCTATGACCGCTTTTTGCTAGAAACCAGAAATAAATGTCCTTTTTTTTAAGCAAAATCAGTTATACATCGCAACCCTATGACTATGTGACAAATGGGGGTGTGTGTGTGTGTCCATTTGCTGAGCACCAAAGTTGCAGCCAGGGCACTACGAAGGAGCTCCGACCTTGGAATTTCAAAACCAGGTGGCTTTTTGTGTGTGTGGTGTGTGTGTGTGTGTGGGGGGGGTGTCCGTTATAACTTCGAACGGTTGCTGGGGCGACCGGTCGTTGAGAACTACTTGTGATACACATTGTCATCTTTTCCCTCTTGTAAAGCATTCCAGCAATCCTTGCAAGTCCAGCAGCCCGGAGGTTTGACAAATAAATCTCAAAAGAGTTATCGGGAAATTTTATTTATTTATTTATTTTATTAGATTTATATACCGCCCCTCTCCAAGGACTCGGGGCGGTGTACAGGGCAAAAAACTCTAAGAACACCCAAGATATAAAAAATTAAAATAAGATTAAATCAATAGCCCTAAGTAATAAATACATTCTAAAATTTAAAATTTTTAAAATATAACTCTAAAATCCAATCCCTCAGTCCAGGCCGGCCTGTTCAAACAACCAAGTCTTCAGGTCGCGGCGAAACGAGCGAAGGTCGGGAGCCATCCGGAGCTCAACCGGAAGCTGATTCCACAGGGCAGGAGCACCCACAGAGAATGCTCTCCCCCTGGGAGCCGCCAGTCGACATTCCCTGACCGACGGCACCCTGAGGATGCCCTCTCTGTGGGAGCGCACGGGACGATGGGAACTTGATGTCGGCAGCAGGTGTTCCCTCAGATATCCCTGACCCATGCCATGTAGGGTTTTATAGGTCATCACCAGCACCTTGAATCTCACTCGGAAGGCAACTGGAAGCCAATGCAGCTCGCGGAGACCCCCATCACCACTCGCGTGGCCGCATTCTGCACCAGCTGGAGCCTCCGAGTGGCATTCAAGGGCAGCCCCATGTAGAGAGCGTCGCAGTAGTCTATCCGAGAGGTCACGAGCGCATGAGTGACTGTGCGTAGGGCGTCCCGGTCCAAATAGGGCCGCAACTTATTATGGAGTCCTTCAGATCTGAAGATTGGGCTGCCACGAAGCGGAAGCAATTCACCGGGCCTCTGAGCATTAAAAAAAGTTTAAGGGAGTTCTCCTTTGTGATTCACTTTGCGTCCAGCTGACTTCTTCTTATGAAAGCAGAGGACTTGGTGACCTTCTCCAACCATTGGAGATCAAAGGCCTCCTCCTCCTCCTCCCTAATCTTTTTAATTTTTTTTCTTTCATCTTCTTTTTCTCCTCCTTCCTATTCCTTCTCCCTTGAGCAGAACAGAGCTGGAAGGGGCCCTAGAGGTCTTCTAGTCCAGCCCTCTGCTCGAGCAGGAGAACCTATAACCATCTCAGACAAGGGACTGTCCAGTCTCTTCTTAAAAAAAAACCTCCAGGGATGGAGCGCCCACCAGTTCTGGTGGCAAGCTGTTCCACGGGTTAGTTGTCCTCCCTGTTAGGAAGTTTCTCCTTCATTTCAGATTGCTTCCCTCTTTAATTTTTTTCATCTTTTTTTTCCCCATTGCTTCCCTCTTCTATTTTTCTTATTCCTCCTCCTTTTCCTTATTTTTCCTTTCTTTTTCCCTTCTTCCTTTTTGAAAGACTTCCAACTGTTAATTCTGCTCCACTGAGCAGCCAGAAGGCGCTGCAGCCAGGAGGCCCTTCTCTTTTCTTGTTTATTTTCTCTTGCCTATACTTTTTTCATTCTATTTTCTTCCCATCTTTTCTTCCTCCTCTTTCCTTCCTTCCTTCCTTCTTGAGACTTCCAACTCTCATTAATTCCGTTAAGTAACACTGAGCAGTCGGGCCTTCGTTCCTCAGCGCTCTGCTGCCACCTTGTGGGCACATTGGGAGCATCTCTCTGCGGCATCCACACCAAGGCTGCCTTTTCACTAAATCCTTCTCCCCGCCACCCCAGAATCAAGCTCTCAAACTACAACTCCCATGAATCCCAGCCAGTTGCTTGGGAGGCACTACCCTCTGGAGACAAAAATCAAAGAGACGAAAGCACAGCAGACATTCCTCGTTTCTTTCACAGCCTAGATGCTTTCTAAGGGTAAAAAATGGCCGTCACTTTTTTTCCCGGTGCATTTGTGACTTTGCCGTTGTGACTAAATGAACCGTTAACTCGAGGACTGCCTCCATCTGTAATCTAAAGGACAGAGGCATTGCAAGGCTCTACCAATTTGTTAAGTCTATGGCAGGGGGTCTTCAAAACGTGGCCCTTTGATGACTTGTGGACTTGCAACTCCCAGAATTCCTCAGCCAGGCTGAGGAATTCTGGGAGTTGCAAGTCCACAAGTCATCAACGGGCCACCTTTGAAAACCCACGTTCTGATGGTCACGTGAAACTAGAAAGAATAAATGTCTGGGGGGTGGGGTGGGGTGTCCTTGGTGCTCTCTGTGACTTATGTTTTTCTTGCAGACCTTTGGTTACCCAAACTAAGAAGGCTCAGCTAATCTCAATGTACACACGTTGTACTTTGACAATAAAGGTTGATTGATTTATTTATTTATAAAACATCATTAGTTGTAGAGTGCTGGCACCGATGACATTACTTAGTTGGGCAATAAAACATCTGCAAGAAAACCACCCAGCTCAGAGAGCACCAAGGACCCCACAGTCCTCCTCCTCTAACCTAGTTGGGTCATGAAACGTCTGCAAGGAAAAAAAACCAAACTCAAGAGAGCACCAAAGACCCCATAGTCTTCCTCCTCCTCCAGGACGGGTGATGTAACCTAGTTGGGTCATGAAACGTCTGCCAGAAAACCACCAAGCTCAGAGAGCACCAAGGACCCCATAGTCTTCCTCCTCCCCCCCCCCTCTAGCACTGATGATGTAACCTAGTTGGGTCATGAAACGTCTGCCAGAAAACCACCCAGCATACAGAGAACTAGGGACACCCCCCCTTTCAACCCAGAGCTACAATGATTCTCCTTTATTAGAGCCCAATGTCCGCCTTGAGTAAATTTGAATTTACGTCTAACGTGACTGCACCGCGCCGGTTTCTTTCAAATCGCCCGAGACGCCGAGCTGAAATTACGCAAGCCAAGGGCATCCCACGTCCCAACTCAAAACTGCTTCACGACATTAGGAACTGGAAACGCACAAGAATCCACTTAGGCCCTTTAATCTGTCCTAGACAGGTTGCCGAGACACAAATGATAAAACATTTTGCATTTTTACAGCAAGGGGAGAGGGGCGGGGGGGGGGGGGGGGGAACAAAAAAAAAAATGAAGAAAAAGCCTACAGAAATGCGTTAAGGAAGTTAAATTTTGTACATGGGTAAAACGTTATAAATTCGGGGAAATACATGGACACAACTTCCACATTTCTTGTGGCTTTTGTTTTTTTAAAAAAAAGTTCTTATGCGCGGCCGGGCGGTCGCTTGGCTGTTTTTCTTTGCTGAAGGGAGCCTCCGAAGAAGCTCCTCGGGGACTGCGACGTGTCTTGGAATGTCCTCCGAAGGCTCTGTCATGTCAAGGTGACAGAATCAAAAACCCCAGAGTCCCTTTCGGATGCAAAGGAAAGCACGCCGGCTCAGTCGTCAAATTTGATCTTCTTTCCTTGCGGTTTGTGGTCGCCGCCGCCGCCTCGGCCTCCCCTGAAACCGCCACCGCCTCGGCCTGGAAGAGGGAAGGAAGAAGGGACACTGTGGGTGAATCCTGACAACCTTCAAAGCCGCAGACAGACGGGCCCTCGGATTAGGACCACGACGGGGAACAACATTTCTGCTGCTAAGCAAAATGGTGGCTTACGTGAACTGTGCCCATTTAGAACGTAGTCACAGAACAGAAAGAATGGAGTAGAAAATAGAAAAAAGAAAAGAACAGAAAGAGTAGAATAAATATAAACGGAAGAATAGAATTGCAAACAGAATGGAAAACAGAAATATTATGGAATTGCATATAGAATGGAACAGAATAGAAAAGAACAGAATATTATAGAACAGAATAGCGAATGGAACGGAATGGAACATAACACTGTTTATTGGCCAAATGTGATTAAGACACACAAGGAATTTGTTCCCAGTGCAGAAGTTCTCAGTGTACACACAAACAACAAAAGCTGACATAATCGCAAGACACCAAGAGAAGGTAAATAGGAAAGATGAGAAGGATAATAGTAACGCAGCCATACTCCGTGGGTAAATATCCTTAGACATAAAACAAGTGCTGTGGGAATTAGGTGCTTAGCAGAGTGATGGCCCAGGGGGGGAAAAAAAACTATATATCTGCTTTGGCATGCGATGCCTTATAGTGGCATCCAGAGGGGAGAAGTGAAAACATTTAATACCTAGACCAGGGGCAGGCAACCTTGGCTCTTTGATGACTGGTGGACTTCAACTCCCAGAATTCCTGAGCCAGCCATGCTGGGAGTTGAAGTCCACGAGAAGGTTGCCTACCCCTGGCCTAGGAGGGGAGGGGGTCTGTAGATATTTTCACTGCCCTCTTTCTGACCCATGCAGTATTCAGGCCCGCAATGGAAGGCAGGCTGGTTGCAATTGTTTTTTTTCCCTTTTCTTTCTCCAGCCCTAATATCCGCTGTTTTTTGTGGGTTTTTTTTCCATGGTTGTTAAGCGGATCGCTGCAACTGTTAAAGTGAATCAAGCAGTCATTAAACTGAATACAGCTTCCCCCATTGACTTAGAAGCCAGCTGGAAAGGTCGTCGCAAATGGCCCGGGGTGTTGCAACTGTCATAAATACCTAGTTTCCCCAAAAAGTTAAGATTTACACACACCCCCAAAAAAATAAGCCCTTAGCTTGATTTTGGGGTGGGGTGGGTGGGCCTAATATAAGCCCTAACCCAAAAATAAAGCCTTAGTTTTGGGGGGATGCGCAGGCCTAAAAAAAAAATCAAGCCAGGCCTCCCACGGATCGAGATTTGCCTCGCCGGAAGGAGGCAGCTGCATTCTGCAAACTAAGGCCCGCATTTCGCACTCAGAGGCCTTTCCGGAAGGCCTGTGTAGCCGAGAACCGAGCTACGGATTGGGATCAGCTGCAGAATGAAGCTGCTCCTTCAGCCACGGAAGAAAGGGGGCTGCCGCTGCGAGGTGAGTGGAAAGGACACGGACACGGACACAGACACACAGCCTGTAAAAAAAATAAGACCCGGTGCCTCTTTTGGAGGCAAAAAAATAAATAAAATAAATTAAGACCGAGGAATCACAGCTGGCAACCAAATGGCCCCGATCTAAGTCATCTTTTTCCGTCGCTCAGTGAACGGTTGTGCAGGTCGAGGGCTACCTGCGTGCGTTGATGTGTCGCTCAATGGCGCTAGCCAGGAATACTCACCTCCGAAGCCTCCGCGGCCGCCTCCTCGGCCCCCGAAGCCACCTCTGCCGCCACGTCCCCCACCTCTGCCGCCCCGGCCGAAGCCTCCTCCTCCTCCACTGCTGCCCCCACGTGGGGTCCCGCCCTTGGGCTTGGCAAAGTCGAGGGTCACTCTGTTCCCATCGATCTCTCCGTCCTCCATGGCTTCCTTGGCTGCTTTGGCGTCTTCTTGGGAGCTGAAGTCCACAAAGCCAAATCTTGAAAGAGAGGGGGGGGGGGAAAAACCGTCACAGGCAGGAAACAGAGCGGAGGGGCGCCAGGACCACCCGTTCCGCTGAAGGGCTTCAGAAGGCAGGGAGCCACCGAGACAAAGGGCAACAGATCAGCCCGAATATTTGCAATGCCTCACTTAGCGACCGCTTTGAAGTTACGAGGGCCCTGGGAAAAGTGGGCTTCTGAACTTCTCACTGAACGCCCGCTGCAGCATCCCCATGGTCACGTGGTCAAAATTCAAGGCGCTGGGCAACTGGCTCACATTTTATGACGGTCACCGTGTCCCCCCCTTTATTTGCAACCTTCCGACAAGCAGGGTTGACCCGGGGGGGGGGGGGGGAGAGGACAGTCGGATTCCCTTAACGACCGCGTGACGAACTGCAGCGGTTCCATTTCACCAAACGTGGCGAGAGAAGTCGTCAAACGGGGCAAAAACTCAACTTTGGGGCTGCATTGCGGTCATAAGTGCAGGACTGCCCCCCCCCGGCACGGGTTCTCTCCAGAAAGCACCCGACCTGCCCCTATTTAAAACCTCTAAGCAGAGACGATGCTTGGCTCCCATTTTGTGGGAGGAAGGCTCAGTTTTGTTAGAAGTCAAGCGGATTGCAGGAGGAGTGCCCAGCGGGAACCGAGCGCGGAAATTCCAGCTTCCAATTTTCCCTCCCCTAGCTACTTCCCACTGCCCCCCCCCACCCCGGTGGGTCAAGTCAGGTTCAGGCAGGATGCAATGTCCGGTCCCAGTCCAGGACGGTACGCAGCTGGTATGCCGGATAACCTGGAAGCAGAGCCTTGAAGACACACAGCATTCCCTTCCATTTTCCCCCTTGCCCCCTCCCCCCAAATCCTTGTAGTTCTTGGCAGTCCTGATGTCAACGCCGCTAATATCGGATGTTTTTGTTTGGACAACTTATGGCCGTGGTGGCGAACCTATGGCACGTGTGCCAACGGTGGCACGCAGAGCCCTCTCTGCGGGCACGCGCACCGTCGGCCCAGTCCTAGGCCTTCAGCTGGGTTTTATAAAACCTTTTCGCTTTAGGCCTCCGCCACCGTTCAATTAATCAATTTCAACTTCTCGCAGGGGGAAAAAAAAGATCTCACAAAGTTGGAATTGATTGCTTGATTGAACTTTTTAGTCCCACCCATTCTGCCGTTACCACCGCAGCCACGCCCACCCGGCACCCGATGATACGTAAGTGGGTTTCGGGTTGCAGTTTGGGCACTCGGTCTCTAAAAGGTTCACCATCACTGACCTACGGAGATGCAACAATTTTCCTTCTTATGTTTTACTTAATTAGATACTGGGGAGGGGGGGGAGCCGAAGAATGGGCACGGGAGTTTAGCTAGACATAACAATACTGGACCTAGTGAGAACCAAGGTTATTGAAATAAGAGATGATAAGAATTGGCGGGCTGGAGAACTGGAGGGAGCCCGGGCTGGAGAACTGGAGGGAGCCCTCATTTCAAACTAACGGGGGAATCTGATTTACGACTGTTAATTGGAGGAGGGAATTGTGCTCTCTACATGGGGCTTCCCTTGAGGACCACCCGGAGGCTCCAACTGGTACAGAATGCAGCCGCGAGAGTTGTGTTGGGAGTCTCCCGATACTCCCACGTTACACCTCTGCTCCGTGAGCTGCATTGGTTGCCAGTTGTCTTCCGGGTGAGATTCAAGGTGCTAGTAATGGTGTTCAAAGCCCTTCATGGCATGGGGCCGGAGTACCTCAGGGAACATCTGCTGCCGGCATCAAGCTCCCTGCGCCCTGTGCGTTCCCACAGAGAGGGCCTCCTCAGGGTGCCACCGGTCAGAGAATGCCGTCTGGTGGCCCCCAGGGGGAGATCCTTCTCTGTGGGCGCCCCGGAGCTATGGAATCAGTTACCGGTTGAGCTCCGGACGGCGCCCGATCTGCGCTCCTTTCGCCGCGATCTGAAAACATACTTGTTCGAGCAAGCCGGCCTGGCCTGAGGGGGGATTGGTGGGGTTTTTTATCATTTTTTACTGGGGTTTTTACTATATATTAATTGTATTTTAATCGGGCATGTATTTAATTATCTTTTAATTTTTGTAAATTTCTGTGTTTTATTCTTGCCCTGTACACCGCCCTGAGTCCTTCGGGAGAAGGGCGGTATAGAAATGATAATAAATAAAATTAAATTAAATTTGACACTATGTGCTCAGGGGAGGGGGGAATTCGGATTTTGGCTTGTCAACTGCCAATGTTATGCCTCTCAATTGAAGATTCTTTAAGGTAAGCAATGCCTCCAAGTTTTTTTGAAGTAGCCAAGCACAAGCAGGCATTAAGGTGGCAGCTGACCTAAAGCAAAACTGTCCCCCCCCCAAACACAGTTCTGTACCGCTGCAAAATTAACTAGCTAATGCTCTGGTAGTCTGAGCTGGAGCTGAATCCAGAAGCGAGTCAAGAAAGTCCCCTTTCCTTCTCTTCCCTCCCTGGCTGCCGAGCGGCGAGTGCACAGCTCGTCCTTTGCAGGAGATTCACACCCTGCAGAGTTCCGTGAAAAATCAGGCTCCTGGGAAGCCAGAGAGAAAGAGAGAGGGAGGCCTGCAAGTTGCCCATTCTGTAGAAGGCCGGAGACAAACTGGGAGCCGCTCCCACAACCCCTTAAGCCTCTCCCGTTATTAAAGGCAGCAGCCGACCCTTTGAAAGCTCCGCAGACAGGCGATCCGAAAGCTCGGCTCTTGCCACGTCTAAATTGCCTGGCGAGCTACAAATTCGGCGAGAGGCCCTGGTGCACAAAAATTGTCCCACAGCCGTGACGGTGAATTCTTCCAAAGGGGGTTGGAGACGCTCAGGGTCAGAGCTGTGGGTTTCTGCTCTTCTTCTCGTGCGAATCCATGGCCTGCCACTCAATTCACGGCGGGATGGAGCTCATTTGAGAAGGAAACGCCGTCTCTGGCCGAAAGCCAGGCTAAAAAGGCCCTTTCGGCGGAGCAAACCGAGCGTTTCAGGGTTGGCCCGCGCACCTACCCTTTGGAGGAGCCGGTGTCCCGGTCAGTCACTATCCTCGCACCGATGCAGCTCTCAAACGACTCTCTCAGGGTCTCTTCGGTGGTCTCCTCTGACAGCCCCTTGACAAACAGGGTTTTGCTTTGCTCTGGAAGGTGAGAGAAAAAGCCGGGGGGATCAGCAAGGGTCAAAGCAAGACAAAGGAGTCCTGTGTCGTGGCCCCATCGGAGCCCAGTTCGGAGGAGTTGGAACCGGGATTGCCCAACAGGGATTTTTGTGTCGTGATTCAGTGGGACCAGCAGCTGAGTCTGATGATTCTGAGGAGGAGGGGTTTGGAGAGCCTTTGGTGTCAGAGGGAGGCTCTGATGCACTGCAGGACTCTCAGCCTGGCCCCTCCCGTCATGTTCCTCATCAGACTCAGCCGGAGATATTGGACGTAGATGATTCACAGCTGGATCTATTCACAGCTGGATCTATTCAGGGACGCTAGGAGCAGGAGACAGAACAGAGAAAGGCAATGAGGCAACTTGGTGAGAGGAGGAGAAGGCAATGAGAAGCCACGCCTTGGGACTGCTGATAAAAGGGGAAGGTGTGGGGAGGTGCTGGTTGCTGAAGGCAACCATTTGAAGATCTTCTGCTAGAGTCCTGGTCTGTTATTCCTGTTTAACTCTTGTTTGAACTTTGGTTTAACTCTTGCTTGAACTTTTGATTTCTTTGTAAATAAATTTGGTTGCGTTTTTCCAGCCTGTTGACTATAAGAAGAAAAAAGGGGTTGTCCTTGACATTCAAACAGGGCCGGTCGTAGGCTGGAACAGAAGAGTTTGGGACAATGGTGCCCGGGAGAACTGTCTGCCTTCACAGTCACAGGGAGGAGTGGCTGCCTCCCCCGCTTGATGATCCAAGGACACGGAGAGCAGAGTGGAGGCTGGTTATAAGGGCCCAGGTTAATGCTCCAGGTAGGTAGCCAAGCTCTACTTACGACTAAAGCCGCCTTTAGCGTTCGCATTTCTGTTCTGCCCCCCCGAGTTGCTGAATTCTAATCGGATCGTGCGCCCTTCGATTTCGGTGTTGTTGCAAGAGTTCATGGCTTCCTTTGCGTCCTCAGCTGTGGCGAAGTCGACAAAGGCATACCTGACCAAAGGGAGGAACAAAGTGAACTAGAGGAACTTCACGACGTGAGTGCGAGCTGCGGCAAGCCTCTCCCCCTCTTGGGGCCTTGCCTTGGCTCCTTACCCTTTGGGTCTTCCCTGGTTGTTCTGGGGGATCCTGATGGCGGAGGCTTTCTCAAAGACCTCTTGAAGGCTTTCTTCGGTCGCATCGTAGGAGAGGTTGTTCACCACCAGGGTCTTCGATTCGCCCCCTGTGCAAAAACCCACACTTCACTTGAGTAATTGCGTTCCAAGAATACAGGTAATCCTCATTCAAGAGACCGCAGCTGGAGTGGCAACTTGGTTGTTAAGCAAAGTGGTTGCTGAGTGAAACTGCAACGGTGCTTTTAGCAATAACAATAGTACTTAGGCTTACTAGTGCATTACAGCACTCTCTGGGCAATTAAAAATGAAGCAGCATTTTTTTTTTTTTGCATATTGCCCCCAAACCATCTGGGTCCTCATTTTACCAACCATGTGGAGGGTCACTTAAACATGAGCCAGCCGTCGACGGCAGCAGCCAAAAAAAGCTAATACGATCCTTGGTTTTATAAACCGAGGCACAGAATCAAAATCATGTGAAGTACTAGGACCTCTTTCTAAAACTTCCATTAAGACCACACCTGGAATACCGCAGCCAGTTTTGGTCACCACATCACAAAAAATATGTTGAGACTTTGGAAGGGGGGGGGAAGAGCAACTCAGATGATTAAAGGCCTGGAGACAAAAACATACAAAGAACGGCTGCAGGATTTGGCTAGTCTAAAGAAAAGGAGGACTAGGGGGGTGACAAGATAGCAGCCTTCCAGTATTTGAGGGGCTTCCACAAAGAAGGGGGGGGTGTCAAGCTATTCTTCAAAGCATCATCAGAAGGCAGGACAAGAAGCCACAGAAGGAAGCTACTTGAGGAGAGAAGCAACCTGGAATTAAGGAGAAGCTTCCTGACAGCGAGGACGATTAACCAGTGGAACAGCTTGCCTCTGGAAGTTGTGGATACTCCAGTACTGGAGGTTCTCAAGAGCCTTGTCTCAAATTGTGTAAGGTCTCCTGTTTGAGCGGGGAGTTGGACTAGAAGACCAAGGTCCCTTCCACCTCTGTTGATTGATTGGATGGATGGAAAGCTGAGTCAACCTTGAGTCAGGATCACAACTCGAGGCTATGGGCAGGATTGGCCTGCAACACCGCAGTTTAACCGCTCATTTTGATCTTACTTTGAGCATTACAGACCTGCAAAGGTCTAAAGGCAACCTGGAATTAAGGAGAAACGTCCCCGACAGTGAGGACAATTTTAACCCGTGGAATAGTTTGCCACCAGAAATCGTGGGCGCTCCATCCCTGGAATTTTTTAAGAAGAGACTGGACAATCACTTGTCTCGAGATGGTATAGGTTCTTCCTGCTTGAGGCAGGGGGCTGGACTAGAAGACCTCCAAGGTCCCTTCCAGCTTCTACTTTATTCCATCACGGTTGAAACTGAACAGCTGTACAAGTGAATCTGTAGTCTTCCCTTGCCTGGTTAATTTTGGGAGGCCTCTCTCTGCAGCAGAGGCAGCTTTCGTCACCCCGAGCGGATTCACCTGGGACTTCTTACCTGATGGGGCTCCCTTGCCAGGTTTCCTGCCCTCCTGCTGGCTCTTCTCACCCACGTAGTCGAGCACGATGGGACGGCCGTCGATCTCTGTCCCCTGCTTCTCCAGGGCTTTCTCGGCATCGGCCTCGCTTTTAAATTCGATGTAGGCGATCCTGGAATGCAAGCGTCGCAGCTTTTATCCAAGGCTTGCTTGGGGAAGCCGCGTTTTAAACAAGCCGCTTAGCTGCCCGTGCTGGCAGTCCTCGAATGACGGCCGCAATGTAAGGCCGACGTTTCTGTGGCTAAGTGAGAGTTAAGGGGAGTTTTGCGCCCTTTCATGACCTTAGCTAGCTGGGGAATTCTGGGAGTTGAAGTCGTGTCTTAAAGCTTCATGTACGGCATTTTGTTTTATGAAACTTATTTGCCACCCACCTTATCGAAAGGTGACTCTTTTAAGTCGCCTCTGCATGTGTGTATGTGTGTATGTATGTGTTAGATGTTTAGTGCCAGCAACTGGCAGTTCCCCAAAAGGGTCATCAGATGGAGGCAAAGAGGCTTCTTTGCTTCCACTGATGAGCCAGGGGTCTCAGACCCCTACAGCCCCATTGGCGAGAGAGTTTTATGGTTAGGGAGGGGCCGAGACCCCCCATAAATACCTCTGCACAAGGGGCTGCTCTCCCTTCTAGTCTTCCTTCAGTTCTGTTCTTCTTCTAGTTCTGTTCCAGTTATGCTATGCTAGCTTGCTTTCTTTCTATCTAATCTAATGATGAATAAAGCTTCATATGATTGCATCTCTGCGTGATGCCTTTTCACTGGGAAGCACCTTAACGATCCATCGACCTCAGTGAGATCATCTCACAGTATGTGTGTGTATGTATATGTACGTGTGTGTGTGTATGTGTATATATGTGTATATATGTGTGTATATGTATATATATATATATATATATATATATATATATATATATATATATATATTGTGTGTGTGTGTGTGTATAAGGTAAAGCTTCCCCCGCACATGCGTGCTAGTCGTGTCCGACTCTAGGGACCGGTGCTCATCTCCGTTTCAAACCCGAAGAGCCAGCGCTTGTCCGAGGACGTCTCCGTGGTCATGTGGCCGGCATGACTAGACGCCAAAGGCGCACGGAACGCTGTTACCTTCCCACCGGAGTGGTCCCTATTTTTCTACTTGCATTTTTACGTGCTTTCGAACTGCTAGGTTGGCAGAAGCTGGGACGAGTAACGTGCTCACTCTGCTACGTGGCACTCGGGATTCGGCCCACCAAACTGCCGACCTTCTGATCAACAGGCTCAGCGTCCTAACCCACTGAGCCACCGCGTCCCATGTGTGTATATATCTGTGTGCATGTGTATATGTGTGTGTATATATGTATGTATATATACACGTATGTGTATGTATGTATGCATGTGTGTTTGTGTGTATGTGTACACACACACACTTTTGTACAATCCCCTCCTGCTGAAACTATCTTTGGATGTAACAGGGAAATACAGATAGTCCTTGACTTATGATCACAAATCGGCCCAACATTTCTGCTGGTGAGACAATTGTTAAGGGAGCTTTGCCCCATTTTGTGACCTTTCTTGCCACACTTGTTAAGTGAATCACTGCAGTTGATAAGCTAGTAACCCGGTTGTTAAGTGCATGTTTTCCCCCTTTTGCTTGTCAGGAGGTTGCAAAAGGGAATCACCTGAGGGCCCCCCCCCCCCCCCGGGAACAATGCAACTGTCATAAATACCGGTCAGTTGCCAAGTGTCTGAATTCCGGTCATGTGATCGTGGGGATGCTTAGAAAGGTGGTCAGTGGGGAAAAACAGCGCTAGGTCATTTTTCCCAGTGTCACCGTTAACTTTGAACGGTCACTAAATGAACTGTTGTAAGTCGAGGATGACCTGTATTTCTAGGTAGCTTCCCAGAGAAGCCGTCAATCATGCCGTCCCTTCAGATTTGGCATATTAAGCTAATTCAATCTGTAGTCTGATTTTTAGGGGAATTTCCCTGGTTTTTTGGGGGGGTGGGTGGGTTATTTTGGCCTAGATATTAATATATAGAACACTTGTTCTATTCTTATGAATCCATGTATTTTAAAATGTAACTTGAATTTCCTAAACCATACAAAACTGACTACGTATTTCTATCATAACAGTACCATATTATTAAGTGTTCGTTCTGTATAATTTTATTACTGTTCTTTATATGCTGTATGCCACGCTAAATAAATACATAAAATGTTCATTTTGGTACAATTTCATCATTAGTTAATTAGCCCGGTGGCACCGTTTTCTCTTCTAGCTTGTTTTGGCAGTTATTTAGCAGGATGGACCCAGGAGCTCCAAAACTAATGACATCTACATGGAGATTTTTAAAACATGAAATGGATGTGGTTACAATGACAGAATGCCTTTAAAATATTTAAAAAGGAAAGCAGCACAAACCTTATCACAAAGAAATAAAAATATGTTGGGTCTTCTGAGAAATAACGTACCCTTTACTATTCCCATCCTTGGACACCAGCCTGACCTCGACGGCCTCGTCAAATACGGCATGCAGTTCATCCTGGGTGACACTGTAAGCGAGGTTCTTCACAAAAATGGTCCTCGCTTCTCTCTCTAAGAGAAAAACCAGGCATCACAATCTTACGCTATTTCCTTTTGCCATTTTCGTTCACACGGCTGGCCAGCCAATTCATCAAAAGCGCAATGTCATGGTTCCGATGAATGAGACAATTCAAACAAGTTGCAGGCATATTATTTACCTAATAAGTCTTAGTATTGAAACGAAACATCGGCACTCATGGAGGGATGCGAGACTCTGAAATCTCCTTCCCCCCCAAACCCATCGTAACACACACACAATCCCCGCCCTTATCTACACGTCATAAATCACATTATCCAATTTAGTTTTACATATGAGGTCTCTCCTCCCATCCTGTACACCGGCTTTTCTAGTCTTCTCAAAATAGTCATTGGAAAATTCCCTCCCTTCAGGATTCAAAGTGAAGCAGTTTAAACAAAAGGCCGTCTCTTATATTGTCAGTGCAAAAAACATGTCAATGTTTGCAGCATTGACGCGCAACTTATTAAAAGAAAAACTCAGCCGCAACAAAATAAATTAAATACAGAACTTCAGCTGAAACACCCGTGGATAATCCCTGTTGTCTCTGCCTGGGCTGTTCGAGGCTCAGAAGAAAGCTATCAGAATAGGCATCACTGGGCTGGAAAGATAAAAAAATTTCCAGCCTGGTGAATACATTTTCTTCTGTTCTTTTTTAGAGCTGAATTTCAACTCTAACCTGATACACAAGGAAAGGAACTGCTTTCATGAAAAGCTTTGGTGGAGTATTTCATACTTAACTAATCTTACGTGGGTCTCTGTTGTACATGCACCCCTTGAGTTGCCCTTGCCTCCTCCTTCCTAAAATTTGATTTGGCTTAAGGTCATTCAGCTGGGTTCCTGCCCAAGTCAGGACTAGAACTCAGGTTTTCTGAGTTTCTCGCCCGATGCCTTAATTACTGCACGCGCGTGTCGTGTATTAAAGTGCTGCCAAACAAAATATTTGAATTCTTGCTGTTACTCACCTTTTTTATTCTCCCAAAGGCTCTCTTTGCTCTTTGCCTTTTCTAGCTTCGTTTCCAAGCCCATCAATTTTTTCCCATTTAATTTGAGTGCTTTATCCAGCTCGGCTTCGGTGGAGAAATCCACGTAGCCAAACTTCCTGCGTTGACAAGAGGAAGAATTTTCAGTCTTGGAAAAACAAGAATGAAGCACACAAACGGATGCTTTCTCAAGGCCAACTGCCGTCCAATTTCAAGCACGGAGAGGGCTCACCCCTTCCCTTTGGTATCTGATGTTTTATTATTTGAAAGGCTAACCCAGGGGTAGGCAATCTTGACTCTTTTATGACTGGTGGGCTTCAACTCCCAGAATTCCTGAGCCAGCATGGCTCAGCTTGGAAACCTCTCCCTTTCCCCTCAGCACGGCTGGCTCCGGGATTCTGGGAGTTGAAGTCCACGAGTCATAAAAGAGCCAAGCTTGCCTACCCCTGGCATAGACTGTAGAGCAGGCGTCTTCAAACTTGGCCGTTTTATGACTCATGGACTTCAACTCCCAGAATTCCTGAGCCAGCATGGCTCAGCTTGGAAACATCTCCCTTTCCCCTCAGCACGGCTGGCTCAGGAATTTTGGGAGTTGAAGTCCACCAGTCATAAAAGAGCCAAGGTTGCCTACCTCTGGCCTAACCGGACAGACATAAGTCACCAGGCCACGATATACACCCACAGTCCACAAGAGTATATACACAGAGCATACATACATACATACTGAATCTTAGCAGACCGTACGCTTCTAAATGCATTCCACCCTCTCTACAAAGGAGCACAAGAGACTGTGCGGAACGCAACCATGAACTAAGCAAGTTGATCAGCTGGAATTGTTTTTGCCTCCCAAAAGGCAGCAAGAATATTCCCGAATTAACTATACAAACCAAGGCAAGCGATCAAGCACAGAAATTTTTTTGGGGGGTGGGGTGGGGGAAAAAGCGTTGATGCTCGTTCAGCCAAAATACATATTCGTGTATTCATACTGATCAGGAAGCCTTCAAAGGGCTATTATTAACAGAAGCTCATAGCATTTAAAACAATAATCTTGAATCTGAGCACTGGCAAGATTCAAGAGAAAGGAAGGGGGACACAAACACACACACACATTAGGACAAAACTTAAGTTTATATTGCCTCTGATGGTGAAATGGAGGCTGGGGGCAATGCGTGCGAGTGGGTGCAGAAGTGGGCTGGCGAGGCAGCGATTCATGGCAGGCCTGGGTACGAAGTGGGTGGCCCACTAGCTTGATTTTTAGGGGTAGGGTGTACATTAGGCCCACCCCCCCAAATCAAGCTACGGCTTATTTTCGAGGTAGGTCTTACTTTTGGGGAAAGAATAAGAGCTGGAAGGGACCTTGGAGGTCTTCTAGTCCAGCACCCCCCCCCTTCAAATAGGAGAACCTGTACCAATTCAGACAGGTGAACGTCTAGTCTCTTCTTAAAAAGCTCCAGTGATGGAGCGCCCACGATTTCTGGTGGCAAGCTGTTCCACTGGTTGATTTAGGTTAGGAAGTTCCTCCTTAATTCCAGGTTGCTTCTCTCTTTGATCAGTTTTCCAACCATTGTTTCTCGCCCCTTCCCTCTGGTGCTTTGGTGAACAACGTGACCCCCCCCCCTCTTTGGGGCAGCCCCTCAAATACTGGAATAACTGCTATCGCGTCTCCCCTATTTCTTCTCCTTTGCTTTAGACTGGCCAAACCCCAAATCCCGCAGCCGTTCCTCGCATGGAAGTTGGGATTTCCGACTCAATGAGGTTCTTACTTTGAATTGCCAATTCTGACTTCTTGGACCTGAAGATCCTTTTTGCCAAAGAAATCTCTGATGGCAGCCTTCAGTTCTTCGAAGTTCTTGCTCGCGTTGAGATTACTCATGAAGAGAGAGAAGGCAGGCTCTGGAAAGGGGAGGTTAAGATATTGGGTAAATCGTCTCCGGGAAAGATTGCTATTAGGAGGCCCTGGTGGAAAAGATACTACAGCTCAGAAATTAAAAAAAACTCCTCAGTTCCTGGCTATTTTGACCTATTTAACACAAGGGTCTTCAAACTTGGCCCTTTTAGGACTTGTGGACTTCAACTCCCAGAATCCCTCAGCCAGGCACGCGTGCCTGGCTGAGGGATTCTGGGAGTTGAAGTCCACAAGTCCTAAAAGGGCCAAGTTTGAAGACACCCCCCCCCCCCCCCGATTTAATACATTCAATCTGGAACTTCTGGGAGGACCAGGACAGCAAGGCTGAACTACAGGTAGTCCCCGACTTACGACCAAAACGGAGCTTAGAATTTACGTCACTGAGAAGTTTGTCAATTTGAGTTTTGTCCCATTTCACTTTACGATTCTTGCCAGTTAAAATGAATCACTGGGGTGAAGTTAGTAAGAGTTAAGTGGACCTGGTTTCCCCGGTGACTCTGCTTGCAGGGAGGTCGCAGAAAGGGGAATCACGCGACCCCGGGGGACACTGCGCCGGTCGTAAAGGTGAGTCAGTTGTCAAGCATTCAAATGCAAATTACGTGACCACAGGGATGCTGCCGCGGTTTCAGTGTGAAAAACGGTCAAAAGTCCCTTTTTCCAATGCCGTTGTAACTTTGGTCACTAAATGAACTGTAATAAGTCAAGGACTGTCTGCGTTATCCTTTAAGAGACAATAATTCATGTACTGGGGGCAGACGAGCAAGTTAATGACTGGGGCTGTCCTTCAACCTCCTGTCCTTATAGGGGCCCTGGCGGCGCAGTGGTTAGAATGCGGCGTTGTGGGCAAACTCTGCCCACAGCCTGGAGTTCGATCGTGACGGGACTCCAGGTTGATTCAAGCCTTCTGAGGTAGGTAAAACGAGGACCAAGATTGTTGGGGACAATAAGCAAAAAATGCTTTTCCACTGTAAACGGCCCAGAAAGTGCTAGGGGGCAGTATAAAGGTAAAGGTTCCCCCGCACATGCATGCTATTCGTTTCCAACTCTAGGGGCTCATCTCCGTTTCAAAGCCAAAGAGCCAGCGCTTGTCCGAGGACGTCTCCGTGGTCATGTGGCCGGCATGACTAGACGCCAAAGGCGCACGGAACGGTGTTACCTTCCCACCGTGGTGGTCCCTATTTTTCTACTTGCATTTTTTACGTGCTTTCGAACTGCTAGGTTGGCAGAAACTGGGACGAGTAACAGGCACTCACTCTGTTATGCGGCACTCGGGATTCAACCTGCCAAACTGCCGACCATTTGATCAACAAGCTCAGCGTCCTAACCCACTGAGCCACCGCATCCCATGTGTGTATGTGTGTGTATGTGTATATATGTATGTATATAGACGTATATGTATATGTATGTGTTTGTGTGTATGTGTACACACACACACTTTTGTACAATCCCCTCCATTTGATCGACAAGCTCAGCGTCCTAACCCACTGAGCCACCGCGTCCCCCAGGGGGAAGTATATATACAAGCCTAAATAGCAATAGCACTTACACTTATATACCGCTTCACAGCCCACTCTAAGTGGATTATTGCCCCCCCCCGAATAATTTGGGTCCTTATTTTACTGGCTTCGGAAGGCTGAGCCAACCTTGAGCCGGTCAGGATGGAACTCCCAGCAGTGAGTTAGCAGTGGGCAGAGTCAGCCTGCAATACTGCATTCTAACCGCTGTCCCACCATGGAAGGGAGGAAGGAAAATAGCATTCTATACTGCCTCATAGTGCTTTTACAGCACTCTCTAAGCCAGAGGTCTGGGCTCGCAGCCTGGAGGTAGAGCACGCAGCTTTCAAATTGGTCCGCCCATGCAAACGATGCCACATGCACTGGCGCAGCACTAGCAGCCCCGTATGTGCATACCCGCCAGCCGCCCCTTTCGTGCCCACATGCATGTGCGGACGGGGCTGAGTGGCCGGGGGGGGGGAGTGCGTGCACAGGCGTGTGTGCATCAGCCAGCCATTTCCACAGCCCATAGTTTGGGGGACCCGAGTCAGCCTCTTGACCCCAACAACCCGGGTCCTCATTTTACCGACCTCGGCAGGAGGGAAGGCTGAGTCCATCTTGAGCTGGTGAGGATCGAACTCCTGGCAGTCAGCAGAATTAGCGTGCAACGCTGCACACTCTAACCGCGGCTCTTGCTATGGGCTGTCCCTAAACCTAGGAAATCTTACCACGTATGCTTGAGATTTTCAGGGAGGTCAAAAATTGGGAGGACTGAAATATTTGAAGCCAAGTCAAGGGACATGGTGAGTGAGAGTGTGAGTGTGTGAGAGAGAGGAGAGGAGAGAGGGGTCATTATTAGCAAGTCCGCTGTGGGTCTTACACAGGGGCATTTACCTTCTGTTTTCTTCTTCTTGGCATCTGGGATGCCCTTTTGCTTGGCCAATTCCTTCTTTCGTTTTCCAGGCGTGCCTTGCAGACCTTCTGGGGAGTAAAAGGGCAAACGTGTTAACGACAACCCACGGACACACAGGAAAAAAAGCCGGCGAGGCAGAGGGCCCGAAAGTAGTGCTGGATCAGGACTTGACTATCTTAAGGTTTTTGCTCATCTGTGATTTTGGATCACATCAGTTCAGCGAGAAATCATCATTTCCCAGCTTTGGAACCCAGGGCGAAAAAAGGAGACCGGGCTCATACCCATGGGACAGGCTAACTCACCTTCCTCCTCCTCCTCTTCCTCATCGTCGTCGTCCTCCTCCTCGTCCTCCTCATCCCCTTCCTCGTCCTCCTCTTCCTCGGAGTCTTCCTCTTCTTCCTCAGACTCCTCCTTCGCTGGGGCTGCCTTCGCTGGCGCAGCCTTCTTTCCTTTCACCGGGGTGACTTCCATGGGCTCGTCCTCCGACTCTATTAGGAAGCCGTGAGAAAAGGGCCGGGGGCTGAGCAACTCCCCCCCACCCACCTGAGACAAACCCTCAAAAAAACACCACCCCCTCCTTTCAATCCCTCCCCCGGCATCTTCTGCCTGATGTCACCTCCCCTGCTGAAAATGCTCTGGCTGGTTCTGATCGATGCCAATGAGGCAAGCAGAACAGCATGCAGGCAGTCGTCGACTTATGGGCACAGCTGAGCCCAAAATGAGGGAAGTGTTAAGAGAGTTTTGTCCCATTTTGCCACCTTTCCCGCCACAGCCGTTAAGCAAATCTGGCTTCCCCATTGGCTGAGGTCGCAAAAGGCGATCACGTGACCCTGGGGACAACAGGGCAACCGCCGTAACTGTGGGGAGTCAAAAGACTTATCTGTCTGCTGGCGTTCTAAAATTCCCTCCCAGTTGAAAAAGAAAAATGCTGTTTTAAGAGCTACTCTTAGTAAGTAAGCTACTCTTCCTTATAGGTAAGGGTGTAGGCCTCTACATATGTTGTGTATGTTTAAATGTCTGTTATGTAGGTGTACACTTTTGAGAGCAAGCGACTAAATTTCATTCTTAATGGGTGCCGTTGTGCCCACAGAGGAAAAAAAGACAATAAAGGTTATCTAATCTAATCTCTGTCTATCTCTATTGTCTGTGTCTATCTGTCTTGCTCTATCTACCTCTTATCTATCTGTATCTCACCTATGTCTCTCTCTATCCGTCTATGTCTATCTTGCTCTATCTATATCTCTATCCACTCACCTATCTGTCTCTCTATCCGTCTATCTTGCTCTATCTATCCACTCACCTATCTCTATCTCTCTATCCGTCTGTCTATCTTGCTCTCTCTATCCACTCACCTATCTCTATCTCTCTATCCATCTGTGTCTATCTTGCTCTATCTATATCTCTATCCACTCACCTGTCTCTCTATCCATCTATTTTGCTCTATCTATCCACTCACCTATCTCTATCTCTCTATGTCTGTCTATCTTGCTCTATCTCTATCCACTCACCAATCTCTATCTCTCTATCCGTCTGTCTATCTTGCTCTATCTATCTCTATCCACTCACCTCTCTATCCGTCTATCTTGCTCTATCTATATCTCTATCCACTCACCTCTCTCTCTGTCCGTCTATCTTGCTCTATCTATATCTCTATCCACTCACCTCTCTCTATCCGTCTGTCTACCTTGCTCTATCTATATCTATCCACTACCTATCTCTATCTCTCTATCCGTCTGTGTCTATCTTGCTTTATCTATCTCTATCCACTCACCTATCTCTCTATCCGTCTATTTTGCTCTATCTATATCTCTATCCACTCACCTCTCTCTGTCTGTCTGTGTCTATCTTGCTTTATCTATCTCTATCCACTCACCTATCTCTCTATCCGTCTATTTTGCTCTATCTATATCTCTATCCACTCACCTCTCTCTATCCGTCTGTGTCTATCTTGCTTTATCTATCTCTATCCACTCACCTATCTGTCTCTCTATCCGTCTGTCTGTGTCTATCTTGCTCTATCTCTGCCTATTAATCTATATCTACCTATCTCTAGCTACTGCATCTATCACCTATCTGCCTCTATGCCCCCTCTCTACCTATCTCTATCCACTCACCTATATCTCTGTTTCTATCATGCTCTATCTTGCTCTATCTGCCCGTCTATCTATATCCTTTCTTTCTTTCCATCTATCTACTCTTTTGTAATTTGATTTAGGAATGGGATCAACACATCAGACCATAACAGAGACATCACCAGATCAGTATTAAGTCCCGAAATTCATCATCTGTGCTGATATTTTTTTACCTTCCCCCTCACAATAACCCCTTTTTAATTTCTTAAGTTTAACTTGCGGGAATCCGCTGTGCTTTTTCTAGCTGGCACTCCCAAGACTCAGGAAGTTGCGCTTCCTTTAACAGAGACGTACCATCATCTTCGCTATCCTCCTCTTCCTCTTCCTCCTCGTCCATCTGCTTCAGGATGGCGGGAGCTACAGGCTTCTTCTGAGGTGCCGGGATGCCCCGCTTTTTCACGGGCACAGCGGGCTCCTCCTCAGATTCATCTGTGGCAAGCAGTTTACTTAGATCAGTTCTTAATCAATCCACTGATAAAGCTTACATTTAATAAACTGACTCTCCTGAAAAGAGTTGGGAGTAAGGGGGGGGGGGGAAGAAAGTGACCCCTATTGAGATTATTAGTACAGGAAGTCCTCGACTTACATCCATTCATTTAGTGACCGTTCAAAGTTACGGCACTAAAAATGCGACTTGTGACCATTTTTCAGAGTTACAACCTTTGGAGCATCCCCCAAGATGTGATCAAAATTCGGATGCCCGGCAACGGTTCATACTTACGACCGTTGCTGTGTCCCAAGGTCACGCGATCCCCTTTTGTGACCTTCTGACACACCGTCATTGGGGAAGCCGGGTTCACTGAACAACGGTGGCAAGGAAGGTCGTAAAATGGGGCCAAACTCACTTTCAACCAATGTCTCACTTAACAACAGACACTTTGGGCTCAACTGTGGCCGTAAGTCGAAGACTACCTGTACCGTGGGGAAGATCTTTTCCAGAAGATGTAGCTCGCAGTTTCGGGCTGCCAAACATAAGGAATAGTGACGTTATCATTTATTTATTTAAATTTATTGATTGCTCAAACTCCAGGGGACTCTGGATATGGCAGAAAACAATTACGAGACACACTCCCCGGCAATTCACCTTCCTCGCTATCATCGTCTTCATCCTCGTCCTCTTCGTCATCATCCTCTTCCTCCTCACTTTCTTCCTTCTTTGCATTCTTCCCGTTTTTTGCTCCTTTGGCAGAGACGGGGGCCTTTTTTGCAGGCGCTGCAGCTGCTTTCTTAGCCGGAGCAGCTACTGCCTTTTTGGCAGGAATTGCTGCCTTTTTGTTGGGAACAGCCGCTTTTGCCGGGACGGCCGCTTTCTTAGGAGCCGGCATCTGCAAGAGAAACGCATTACGATAGGCAAAAAAAAAAAAAAAAAAAAAAAAAAACGCATTACGATAGGCAAAGCTACCCTGGCAGCCCCCAACACAAGGAGTATAAAGCACAAAACTCACTAAGGGAAGACTTTCAGTAACTGTTTCAGGCCGAAAAGCATGACACGAGCAGGGAAAGAGCGCTTTACGGCCGTCATTTCATATGGGGAACAGCTGCCGTGCATAAAGACTGAATAAAGGAGGATATTTATAGCTCAGGGTTGAAATGAGGGGTGCTCGGTGCTGTCTGAGCACTAATGGCGCATAGTTTGGGTAACAAAACATCTGCAAGAAAACCACCAAGCTCAGAGAGCACCAAGGGCTCTCAAACAGAATATTCTCCTTTAACGGAGATGCTTGACTGACTTGTGAAAAAAAACACCATTATTTTACAACTGCTTGAAGTTACAATGGCCACAGAATGGGGACTTTATGGCTACTAAAAGTCCCCCCCCAAAACCCCCCCCACCATAAATGGCCAGGCTGAACCCCTGCCATCCAGTGACCGCATTGGGCAACTCAGCTTTAGTGTTCCTTGTGATAGCTCAGCCCAAGTGTTTGTTGTGACAGTGTGTGGTCACGTGACATTTGGAGGGTGGGGCAGTTACAGCATTTTTGTGCATTTTCAAATGAACAGGCTCGGCCCCCTCCCCCCAAAAAACAACACCCCGAGAAAAAAGAAAGGCAAATTATTTCGGGCCATATGGGGTGCCTTGATGGATGACCAGATTTCCAATCCCTGTTGTGGTGGTGGGTTGATTTTTGTCAGATTCTGTGCAAGTGGGGTTCAACATGTGTTCGTGTTCACGTAGGGTGGGGTAAGGCACAATGAAATGGGGGGGGGGGGGGCGGCAGGGAAGCTTTCACTTCCAATTGCAACTGTTTTATAATGTAACATGAAATGGGTCTCAGGCGAGGATCATCTGGAACAGGGGTCTTCAAACTTGGCCCTTTTATGACTGGTGGACTTCCCAGAATTCCTCAGCCAGCGTGCACGCTGGCTGAGGAATTCTGGGAGTTGAAGTCCACCAGTCATAAAAGGGCCAAGTTTGAAGACCCCTGATCTGGAAGCTCAAAGCTGAGCACTCCCATCTTAATTCTTTGTGCCCCCAACAACCCCTCTGGTTTCAGAAGGTTGAACTGGGAGAGACGGCAAGCCTCCCAATTAACTTCCATAAGTGAAGCTGGACTAGAACTGGGATCTCTGCTCCTCACCAAGCCACAATGGTTCTCACCTCCTCCTCCTCCTCACTGCTCTCCTCTTCTTCTGATGAATCTTCTTCATCGCTGTCATCAATTTCCTTTGGGGGAAGGGTAGTCATTTTCTTCTGTTTAGGCTGATTTTTAACATTCTGCAAAACAAAAAAATACGCAAGGTCTTCCTTTTCCTCACCATCTAGAACAGGCGGGGTCCAGCGCGAGGGCCCACATGCAGCCCCACCAAATTGCAAACTTTTAACACTGCATCTTTTATATACATCAAGTATATATATTTTATATGTAGTCCAAGACAATTCCTCTTGACTCAGTGCCTCCCAAGCGAGCCAACAGCTTCTTTTTCAGTGCTGTCGCGAAGTTTGAACAATTGCTGAATAAGCTGTCAGCAGGCAAGGACTACCTGTGTATGTGTTCAAATGCTTACCAATAATCACATCATTATTGGTAAGTATTTGAAACTGCAAAAGAGTTTTGTTCGCAAATCAGTCTTCCACCAAAATTTCACTCTGCAGTGACTAGGTACTTTTCAAAAGCAGAGAAGTTTTATCTATTCTGAAGGATATTTCATGATTTTTAGTTGCTGGGCATCCTCATCCTTGAAATCTAAAGCACCAAAGATCTCTTTTAAAATCACACTAAGTGCTTCATAGTTTTAGAGACAAACGGCTGGGTGTTAGCCTGCTAAGAGCAATTTCACCAGTAGCCAGTCCTATGTTTTCAATCTCTTAAGACATGTTTTTTTTTAAAAAGGCACCTTATGAGAAGAAAATTCCTAGTGAAACAATCATCCTCTTCCAGGACATTGGCACTCCACAGCTGCTTTGCTTTGCTCTTCCACATATCTAAAGAAGATAATCTGAACCATCTGCTTAGCTGTCGCAAGGTCAGCACAGCTTTCAACTGGTTTGCAGTTCATTTATATTTAAATAAATTGGCTTCTGTGTCTCTCATTTTGTTATCCAAGCATGGTGAAGCCCTCAGGAGTCCCAGATTTGGATAGCATGGTGGATTGGCACGCATGCCAATATAATGAAAGAATTTCTCAATTAAGTGAGTTGAACTCTTGCAAAGATAGATGAGGTATCTTCCATTGAGCAAACTGTGTTTATGTGATACGGGGGCTGGTTAAGGAATAGCCTCCTTGCAGAGCAGTCTTGCAGGTGCTCCAACATTGGGTTTTTAGTAAGAGATTGGACATTCATCTGAGATGGTACAGAATTTTCTGTTTGAGTGAGGGTGGGGGGGGGTGAACTAGAGGTCATAGAAGAGCAACGAACTGATTAGGGGGCTAAAAGATCAGTTGCAGGAATTGGGTATGTCTAGTTTAATGAAAAGGAGGAACCTGGGTGACTTATCAGCCTTCCAGTATCTCAGGCGCTGCCCTAAAGAAGAGGGAGTCAAGTTGTTCTCCAAAGCACCAGAAGGCAGGAAAAGAAGCAACGGAAGGAAAGAAATTTCCTGACAGCTAGAACAATTAACCAGTGGAACAACTTGCCACCAGATGCTGTGGGTGCTCCCATCACTGGAAGTTTTTGGGAACAGAGTGGACAGTCACTTGTCTGAAATGACACAGGGTTCTCCTGCTTTGAGCAGGGGGTTGGGCTAGATGACCTCCCAAGGTCCCTTCCCACTCGGCTATTCGGTCACCCTCTTATGTGGCAGAACCCATGCTTTGCCCAGCTCTGCGCAAACCATCCGAAAAGGCCTTCCTGGTCAGAGGTAAGGGGAAAAAAAAACCCTTTCTCTCTTCCACAGTTTGTACTGAACGGAGGACAATAATAATAAAGTTGGAAGGGACTTTGGAGGTCATCTAGTCCAACCCCCTGCTCAGGCAAGAAACCTTAGACCATTTCAGGCAAATGGCTGTCCAGTCTCTTCTTAAAAACCTCCAGTGTTGGAGCATTCACCGCTTCTGGAGGCAAGGAGTTCCACTGGTTAATTGTTCTGGCCTATATACCGAGACCATCGGTGCCCCCTGGGCAGCCCGTTTTAGGACATCCCCCCCCCGCAGGAGGCGGCAGAACCTGGGAGCCAGGCTGGGGCCCGGCCAATCTGCTTCTTCTCTCGGCCTCGTGGGCAGCCGCCCAGGGACGCACCGCTTCTTCCCGCCTGGGCTACTTAAAAGGTGGCCGATTCCCGGAGGGGGGAGGGGAAAACGGGGCCTCGAAGCCCAGCCGGGGCCGATCCATAGCCGGGCCAAGCACCCGCGGCCTAGGCCGAGCAGGTCGGCCCCACGTGGATTATTTCCCAGCCTCCGCTCCACGAGGAAGCGACGCGCGTTTTTTTCTCTCTCTTCCCCTTTCACGTGCTCCTTCCGCGCCGGTCGGAAGGAGTTGGTGTCACGTGGTCGAAGGGGCGCGCGAGCGGAAGGAGACTCGCGCGTCCTTTTTTTTTTTCCTTCCCCTTCGCTTCCCTCCTCCTCCTCCTCCTCCTCCCTCCTGCGCGCGCAAAAGGAGCGACGTTCGAGCGGCGCGAGGCAGCCCGGGCGCCTAGAAACTGTCCTCCGGCAGGCAGGCAGGCAGGCGCGCGCGCGCTCGCTCTATCTCTCTCTCTCTCTCACACACACACGCGCGCGCGCGCTGCCAATAACAGCGCGCGAGGGAGGGGGGCGCCTAGAAACCGCCGAACGTTCCACCGCCGAGCGCGTGTGGGCGCCCGAGAAGCGCTTCCAACCGCGAGGCAAAGGAGTGTGTGCGTGTGGGGTGGGGGAGGGGGAAGAAGCTGAAACCGTTTCTAATGACCCTCGTCACCGCTGCTTTTCTTTAGGGATTGTGCGCGGGAGGCCTAGAAACCGCCGAGCGCGTGAGGCCGCCCGAGCGGCCCGCCCTTGTCATCTTCCTCCCTCCCCCCCCTCACACACACACACACACGCACACCATCAGCAACCTGGCTGTTTAAAGGCGGCCGCCGCCATCATCCCGGCAGGCTAGGCCGCGCGTCCTCACCTTAGCGAGCTTCACCATAATGGCGGCGGAGTTGTCCGGATGTTCAGCTGCGGCGAAAAAAATAAGCCCACCTCACGCTCCCAGCGCCTGGCTCGAGTCTCCGCCTGAGCCGAAAAGGAGGTGGTTGAGGGAGCTCGTCGCTCTTCGCCCCGCCCCCGCTGGGTCGGCTCTGACCAATCGGCGGCCGCGCGCCCTTACGCCCCGCCCGCTGGGCAGGATAGACGGCCGCCGTTCGAGATCTCCCCAACGGGACACAGCGAGCCAATGACCGGCCGTCCCCGCCTCGTCCTATCAGAAGCCGCGCCTCTCTCGGAGGCGGGTGGAGGAAATGCAGCCAATGGGGAGGCGGAACGGGCGAGGCGAGGCTCTGTGATAGGTGCGCTCTGCTGGGCGGAAGCGGCGGGGTGGAGGAAGTGGGGCTGCACGTGGCGCGGGTTCCCGTCCCGTCCCATGCGCTGCTCTGCCTGGCTGAAACGTGGTTTAAGTGGGTTGGGGGGGGGGGATCGTGAGAACGCAACCCGTGTCGAAGGAGAATTCGGATCGGGAATCGTCCAGTTCTTGGTGTGAAGCGAGAGGCTGCTGGAAGTCTGGCTTCTCGATTCAGGGCCTTTATGTACCTGAAATGGTCCGATAATCACGTTCCTTCTGTTGTTGATGGGCCTGGCTCTGACTTCCCTTGCGGAACGGTCCGGTTAGGGAAGAAATGTTAGGAGTTGAGGGGGCCGTCACGGAGAAGAGGGGTTCGGCCTATTCTGCAGAGCAGCTGAAGGCAGGAGCAGAAGCAACGGATGTAAAAAAAAAAGAATAGAAGAAAGAAAACAATAGAATAGGAGAAAGAATGGAATAAAATAGAATAAGAAAAGGATAGAAGAAAGAATGGAATAGAATAGGGGAAAATAGAATAGAATAGAAAGAATGGAATAAAATAGAGTAAGAATAGGAGAAAGAATAGAATAAGAAAATGGAATAGGAGAAAATAGAATAGATAGGAGAAAGAATGGAAGAATAGAATAGGAGAAAGAAAGCAAATCGAATCGAATAGAAAAAAGAATGGAATAGAATAGGGGAAAATAGAATAGAATAGGAGAAAATAGAAGAATAGAAAGAATGGACTAAAAATAAGAATAGGAGAGAATAGAATAAGAAAATAGAATAGGAGAAAGAATGGAATAGAATGGAAGGATAGAATAGAATAGGAGAAAAAGAGAAAATAGAATGGAATAGAAAAAAGAATGGAATAGAATAGGGGAAAGAATAGAATAGGAGAAAAATAGAAGAAACCATAGAATGGAATAGAATAGAATAATAACTTTATTGTCACTTTGAATGTACACTAATCGGCATACATTAAAATGAAATTTTGTGGCATACAGCTCTCAGGATTATCGAAGGGAGATCCAACCTGGAAATAAGGAAAAACATTCCTGACAGGCAGGACAATTAACCCCTGGAATGACTTGTGGCAGTGCTCCGAGGTCCCTTCCAACTCTGTTATTCGATACTCTGAGGGAGTAACAGCTGGAGCTTTGTTAAATTATTAAATTTAAATCTTCCTGAGTATTGTGGAGGGTTTCGTTGCTCTTCTGTGGGGATTTTGGTATTTGGTTCCCAGAGCAGGAAAAACAGCATAGATCCATAACTGCATTCACACCTTGCTTATTGAGCTACATTTAGACCAGGGGTCCCCAGGCTGCAGCCGGCTATTGGGCCGTGGCCTATTCGAAATTGGGGCCTGCAAATGGCAGGCTGGCATGCATGTACGTGTGTGTAGCTCGATTTGCATGAGTGGTAGGCCGGCATGCATGCACGCACACACACGTGCACAGGTGAACTTGTGCAAGTCGCACCAGCCCACCATTTACACAAGTTAAAACTGTGTGTGTGTGTGTGTGCTGGCCCACTGCGTGTGCTGCCTGATTCCCCTCCTTCGCCAGGCCACAAAGGTTGGGGACCGCTGATCTACACCCCACATAAAAAAAATATAATCTTGAGGCTTTGTAACTTGGGTGAAATATAAAACAGTGGAAGCGATCGGCTTGCTTAGTTTCGCATCTTTCAGGGGGCTTCTTGCGCTGTGTGTCAAAACACCCAGGAGTCACAAACTAATAATACCATTCATAATAATAAACCCTAAATAATTCACAAGCTGAAATATGACAGATCACTGGGAAGTACTTACTTGTTGGATGTGCGAATACATGCAATATTTTACCACAGATGGAAACTAGCCAGCTGGGTGACTGGCCTGGTTCCTCTCTCTCAGCCCAGCCCACCTCACAGGATTGTTGTTGGGAAAATAGGGAGGTGTGTTGAATATCTTCGCCATCTTGAATTATTTGTAAAAATAATGAAGGTAGGATATAAATAAATACACCAGGAGTAGGCAACCTTGGCTCTTTTATGACTTGTAGACTTCAACTCCCAGAATTCCTGAGCCAGCCATGCTGAGGGGAAAGGGAGAGGTTTCGAAGCTGAGCCAGGCTGGCTGAGGAATTCTGGGAGTTGAAGTCCATGAGTCATAAAAGAGCCAAGGTTGCCTACCCCTGGCCTAGGACTAACCTGAGTGTAAAGCATTCCAGTTAATTCAGTCCAGTTAATTTATATCTTTTAGTATAATTGAAACTCCAACTTCTCTGAAGACGTTCAGATTTTATGTAATAATAATAATAATAATAATAATAATAAGTTGGAAGGGACCTTGGAGGTCATCTAGTCCAACCCCCTGTTAAGGCAGGAAACCCTATACCATTTCAGACAAATGGCTGTCCAGTCTCTTCTTAAAAACTTCCAGTGTTGGAGCATTCACCACTTCTGGAGGCAGGTTGTTCCACTGATTAATTGTTCTAACTGTCAGGAAATTTATCCTTAGTTCTAGGTTGCTTCTCTCCTTGACTAGTTTCCATCCGTTGCTTCTTGTCCTGCTTTCAGGTGCTTTGGAGAATATCTTGACTCCCTCTTCTTTGTGGCAGCCCCTGAGATATTGGAACACTGCTATCATGTCACCCCTCACCCTTCTCTTCGTTAAACTACACATACCCAATTCCAGCAACCGTTCCCTATGTTTTAGCCTCCAGTCCCCCAATCATCTTTGTTGCTCTTCTCTGTACTCTTTCTAGAGTCTCGACATCTTTTTTACATCGTGGTGACCAAAACTGGATGCAGTATTCCAGGTGTGGCCTTACCAAGGCATTGTAAAGTGGTATTAGTACTTCACTTGATCTTGATTCTATCCCTCTGTTAATGCAGCCTAGCACTGTGTTGGCTTTTTTGGCAGCTGCAGCACACTGCTGGCTCATATTGAAGTGATTGTCTACTAAGACTCCGAGATCCCTCTCACAGTTACTACTATTGAGCAAGGTACCACCTATACTATACCTATGCATTTGATTTTTCCTGCCTAAATGTAGAACCTTACTTTTTTCACCATTGAATTTCATTTTGTTAGATAGCGCCCAGTGTTCGAGTCTGTCCAGATCCTCCTGTATCTTAAGCCTATCTTCTGGAGTATTGGCTATTCCTGCCAGCTTGGTGTCGTCTGCAAATTTGATGAGTTCCCCATCTATCCCCTCATCCAAATCATTGATGAAGATGTTGAAGAGCACTGGGCCCAGAACAGAGCCCTGGGGCACCCCACTACACACTTTGTTCCATGTAGATGCAGTTCCATTGAGAACCACACGCTGAGTACGGCCTGTCAGCCAGCTACGAATCCATTTTTCTATCTTATCAAGTAGTAGGTTGTGATCTACTTTATCAAATGCCTTACTGAAGTCCAAGTAAATTATATCTACAGCATTCCTCTGGTCCACTAGTTTTGTCACTTGGTCAAAGAATGCAATAAGGTTTGTCTGGCACGATCTGTTTTTGACCAACCCATGTTGGCTTTTAGTGATGACTTTGTTTGCATCAAGGTGTTCGCTGATTTGTTGTTTGATTATCTTTTCCAGAATCTTCCCAGGTATTGAGGTCAGGCTGATAGGTCTGTAGTTTCCTGGATCTATTTTTTCCCCTTTTTTGAAGATGGGAACTACATCAGCTCTCTTCCAGTCCTCTGGTAGTTCCCCAGTGCTCCAGGATCTTTGAAAAATATAGTTCACTGGTTCTGAAATCACGTCTGCCAGTTCCTTGAGAACCTTGGGGTGTAATCCATCTGGTCCTGGTGATTTGTCAGTGTATGCAACCTGCAGGAAGGTAAACCAGCTGTTAGACCAGCGCTTCTGCCTTCCTTTGAATTCCTGCAAAAAAGGCGCTGTGTTTTAAGAGACTATTTGGAATGTTCCTGAGGGAATCCTCTAGGGCGGGGGTCTCCAAACTTGGTAACTTTTAAGATTTGTGGACTTCAACTCCCAGAGGAAGTTCAGCAACCTGGAATTAAGGAGAAACTTCCTGACAGTGAGGACAATTAACCGGTGGAACAGCCTGCCATCAGAAATCGTGGGTGCCCCATCACTGGAGATTTTTAAAAAGAGGCTGGACAGTCACTTGTCTGAGATGGTAGAGGATGTCCTGCTTGAGCAGGGGGTGGACTAGAAGACCTCCAAGGTCCCTTCCAGCTCTATTCTATCAAGAGAAAGGGAGATGCTTTTTCTTTATTTCAGCCAGTTCCTTCTCAGTCCCTCTGGTGCAGGGGTAGGCAACCTCGGCTCTTTTATGACTGGTGGACTTCAACTCCCAGAATTCCTGAGCCAGCCATGCTGAGGGGAAAGGGAGAGGTTTCCAAGCTGAGCCATGCTGGCTCAGGAATTCTGGGAGTTGAAGTCCATGAGTCATAAAAGAGCCGAGGTTGCCTACCCCTGCTCTGGCATCTCTCCATCTTTGCATAGGAACTGAGACAGCCCGGGGACGTGTGTTGCAAATGCCCAGCACAAAATGAGCAACATTTGCTGCAGCATCATAAATGCCAGCCAGCTAGCAAAGAAACAGAAAGCCACAAGTGAGTGATTGTAAATATACCAACCCCCTTTTTCAGGCAAATGAGTGTTTTTTTTTCCCCCACCCACACTCTTCTCAGAGGGAAGTCACTATGTAATTTTTTTTTATTTTTTTAAAAAAAGAATTTTGGGTTGAAGGGATATTTATTATGGTCTTCGTGCATCCTAAAGTCCTGGGGTGGCGTTGGGGGGGAGAATCAGGAGGTGTCTGGTAGCCTTTTTTTTTCCTGATCCACACATTTTTATGGAAAGGTAAGTTTCCACCCGCTGTTGTGCGACTGGGGAAACTGCGGTACTTCTCTTGACGGTTCCAGGAAACTCATGAACATGGAGTCTCTTGACAGCTGCTGATTTAATCCCCTGGTTTGAGATGGAGGAAAAAAGCAGCCTTTCCTGCTCCAGTGGTTTCCAGATGTGGGACTACTACAGCTTGCAGAACCACACTGACCCAGGAACTGATGGGCAGGGCTTAGTACGCCCATATGGTTTAGGGTTTCCTGCCTGAGCCGGGGGTTGGACTAGATGACCTCCATGGTGCCTTCCAACAACTACTTCTTCTTCTTCTTCTTCTTCTTCTTCTTCTTCTTCTTCTTCTTCTTCTTCTTCTTCTTCTTCTTCTTCTTCTTCTTATTATTATTATTATTATTATTATTATTATTATTATTATTATTATTATTATTATTATTATTATTATTATTATTATTATTATTATTATCAGCGTGCTCCAGGGGCGAAAAGAAGCAAGGCCTCTTTAAGGAAAGGGTGGAAGAGTCAGGATCAGAAAAAGGAAAGAAGGCGAGGTTGTCAGAACACAAGCGAATTTGAGGGCTAATCCACATGGAGCCCCATTTCCATCTGTCCTGTTTGCCATCGTTCACTCCCTAGAGACTAAAATGGACAATTTGAAATTTGAGCGGGCCCCGAACAAGGAGTATATATTGGAGGTGGTGACCCTTTGAGAGCTGTATGCAACGAAATTTCATTTTGATGTATGCCAATTGGTGTACATTCAAAGTGACAATAAAGTTATCATCATTATTATTATTATTATTATTATTATTATACCTCTGCTTTGTGAGCTGCACAGGTTGCCAATATGCTTCCGGGTGCAATTTAAGGTTAAATCAGGATAACAGTAAATAGTTGAAAGGGACCTTGGAGGTCTTCTAGTCCAACCCCCTGCTCTAGCAGGAAACCCTATACCATTTTAGACAAATGCCTGTCCAATCTATTCTTTAAAAACCTGCAGTGTTGTAGCACCCACCACGTCCGGAGGCAAAGCCGTTCCACTGATTAATTGTTCTCACTGTCAGGAAATTTCTCCCTAATTCCAGGTTGCTTCTCTCCTTGATCAGTTTCCATCCGTCGCTTCTTCTCCAGCCTTTGGAGAATAGGTGGAACCCTCCCCCCTCTTCTCTCAAGCCCCTCAGGTACTGGAAGAAGTTATCATATCATCCCTAGTGACATAATGACCTGATGTTAAATTGGTGGCTGTTGTAAATCTCTACAAAAGATTGGAGAACTGGTCAGTTCCAGAGGTTTGAAGGACCTTGGATGGTTTCCTGAATGAACTCCAGGAACTTCCTGCTGATATTGGCTACGGCAGACTTCTGGCTAAGAGAGATAACCTGGCCAGGATATCCTTCGGGACCGTCTGCCAGGATCAGGTGGCCCTTGTTTTAAACTTGTGAACAGATGCTGGCTGTGGCAAGGGCTACAGGTGCACAACAATGCCAGATAACCAGACGTCAGGATGGCTGTCTCGCAGTTACATCCCGTTATAATTTCTGCCAACACGGTTTATAGAAAGTCCTGGATTAACAACTGCCAGCTGCGCCCGAGATTTACGTCGGGAGACGATTATTAAGGGAAGCTTGCCCCATTTGAAGACGGTTCTTCCCACGGTTGTTAAGGGAAGTTAAGGTTCAGTTAGTAACGTGGTTGTGAAGCAGTTCTGGCTTCCCCCCATTGGCTTTGCTGGTCAGAAGGCTGCAAAAGGGGATCACGTGATCACGGGACTCAGCGACCATCGTAAATATGAGTCAGTTGGCAATTTTCATCTCGTGACCACGGGGATGCTGCGACGGTCATAAGGGTGAAAAATGGTTGTAACTCAAGGACTACCTGTGCACAATTCCAGTATTTCCTTGTAATCCAAAATAAATATATAGAGATAATCCTCGACTTTATTGCTTTTATAATTAACTCAAGGGGCTGAACATTTCCGACACAGCGTCCTCCTCCTATTTTCCCCACGACGACAATATAAGGTGGGTTGGGCTGGGAGACTGATTGGCCCAAAGTCACCCAGCTGGCAGTCATGCCTAAGGCGGGACTAGAACTGACTCCTGCTGATTGGCCCAAAGTCACCCAGCTGGCTGTCATGCCTAAGGCGGGACTAGAACTCAGCATCTCCTGGTGATTGGCCCAAAGTCACCCAGCTGGCTGTTATGCCTAAGGCGGGACTAGAACTCAGCGTCTCCTGGTGATTGGCCCAAAGTCACCCAGCTGGCTGTCATGCATAAGGCGGGACTAGAACTCAGCGTCTCCTGGTGATTGGCCCAAAGTCACCCAGCTGGCTGTCATGCATAAGGCGGGACTAGAACTCAGCGTCTCCTGGTGATTGCCCCAAAGTAACCCAGCCGGTTGTCCTGCCTACAGCGGGACTAGAACTCACCATCTTGCTTTCTAGCCTGGGGTGTTAACGACTGTACTCTTCATCTCTGCCAATTAATTAATTACCATTATATTACATATAATGCAATTATATACTACTGTATAATTAATAATGATATGATAAATACATCTACTGTACAGTATATTATAGGAATATAAATGAATGTAAAAATGCCGCGGGGGGGGGAAACCCTAATAAGCAGGCATATACATAGAATGAAGGCTATTGCTAAGCACATTGATTTGTGCTTCTTAGATTGTAAGCCGCCCTGAATCTTTGGAGAAGGGCGGGATATAAATGGGATATATATATATATATATATATATATATATATATATATATATATATATATATATATATATAATTAATCTCTCTCACCTTGGCTAATTAATAAGGCCAGCTGAAGAATTTAGAGCTGAGTTGGTTGAAAACCAAACGAGGCATGAAAATAGCCACTTGGTTGTAGTTTAAAAAACAAGGCTGGTGGGAACAAAGGGGGTAGATTTGTTTTTCTTGCATTGTCTCTCTTTTCTTTCTCTTTTTTGCGCTCTTAGAAATGTTTTTTTTTCTTTTTGCATTTTGCATTTTTTGTACTTGTCGTTTTATCTGTTGCACATAGCTCTTCATAAAATGATTGCAAAAGGAGGCGGGGGGGGGGTAGGCCTTCCCTGTTGTAACATCTGCAATCCGACTCCAATAATCTTCAGAAAGTCCTTGAAAATCCAGCTGTTTCCCCCCCATCCCCCAGGCTGAGAGATAGGACAGGGGTGGAGTTTGACTTGATTAAATGTCCTTCCAGATGCAGGGAATCTTCTTGGTATTTTAACGTGGTAAGCTATCTGTAAGCCACCTGGGAAAGCCAAAGGAAATCCTCAAAACAATTTTTTTAAAAAAGTTAAGAATATTTCGGACAAGCGACGCGACACCCAGAAAAACAGGGCATGCTCCGTTTAATCCTCCAGGGAAAGCTTGAAGGCGAATGAGGTCCAGGCAGAAGAAGAACATCATGGCTTCAAAATCTAAAGGGACCGATTTGGGCAAAACTCAGCCGCAGTTTTTCATGCGGCTGCTGATAAAAACAGGATCGCCAACGTGATCGCCAATGTCTGATAAACGGATACGGCAGAAGAAGGAAGAGGAGTGGGAGGAGGAGGAGGAGGAGGAGGAGAAGGAGAAGAGGAGGAGGAGAAGAAGAAGAAGAGGAGGAGGAGGAGGAGAAGGAGGAGGAGGAGGAGGAGGAATGGAGCTGGGTAGCCTCTGAACGAAGGAGAGACGACAATGAAAAAATGAAAAAAATAAATAAAATAGTTGTACCCTTTTCTTCTGTCTGCTGAGCCAGAAGTGGAAAGTGACAGATTTCTTGTCAAAATGGCATAGTTTAAAAAACAAAACAAAACAGAAGAAAAAAAGCAAAGACGGTTGCATCCATCGAAGAAGAAGAAGAAATTGGAAGGGACCTTGGAGGTCATCTAGTCCAACCCCCCTGCTCAGGCAGGAAACCCTACACCATTTCAGACAAATGGCTGTCCAGTCTCTTCTTAAAAACCTCCAGTGTTGGAGCATTCACAGCTTCTGGAGGCAGGTTGTTCCACTGGTTAATTGTTCTGACTGTCAGAAAAAACAAACTTGGTTGTTTTCTTGCAAACATTTCACGACCTAACTAGGTAACATCATTAGTATTAGAAGGGAGTGTATATAAGTAGAGAGCAACCCCCCCCTCCCTTCTAACACTGATGATGTTGCCTAGTTGGGTCATGAAAGGTCTGCAAGAAAACCACCCAGCAACCACCCAGCTCAGAGAGCACCAAGGACCCCATAAGTCTTCTTCCTCCTCCTCCTCCTCCTCCTCCTCCTCCTCCTCCTCCCTTCTAGCACTGATGATGTGACCTAGTTGGGTCATGAAACAAAGCCATCAAGCTCAGAGAGCACCAGGCACCCCTCAAAGACGGTTCAAATTATTTTATTTATTTTTATTTTTTATTTTAATTCCATTTATATCCCGCCCTTCTGCGAAGACTCAGGGCGGCTTACAGGCTTAGCAGTAGCCTTCATTCTATGTATATGCCTGCTTATTAGGGCTTTCACACACACCCCAAGCGGCATTATTACAAAGTCAGCTTATTGCCCCCAACAATCTGGCTCCTCATTTTACCTACCTCGGAAGGACGGAAGGCTGAGTCAACCTTGAGCCTGGTGGGACTTGAACCTGCACTAATTGCAGGCAGCTGGTGTTACTTAAGGAGGCATTAGCCCACTGCTCCACCAAGGCTCTTAACTTTATTCTGATTTTTGTTTGTCTCTCAGCTCACCGTGCAAACGTGACTGAACGATTTTTGTGTGTGGCCTCCACTAGGGGGCAGCACAAAGCTACTTTTTACCTTCTGTTCCTTTTTTTAAAACCCAGATTTGGAAGGTGATGAAAAACAGGCACAAAAAGTATGTTGTTTAGTTTTTGAGAGAGAGAGAGAGAGAGAGAGAGAAGAGGAGAGAGAAGGAAAGAGACAGAAAGAGAGAGAAGAGGAGAGAGAGAGAGGAAAGAGAAAGAGGAAAGAGAGAGAGAGAAGAGGAGAGGAGAGAGAAGGAAAGAGACAGAAAGAGAGAGAAGAGGAGAGAGGAAAGAGAAAGAGGAAAGAGAGAAAGGAGAGGAGAGAGAGGAAAGAGAAGAGAGAGAGAAGAGGAAAAAGAAGAGGAAAGACAGGAGAGAGAGGGAAAGAGAGACAAGAGGAGAGAGAGAAGGGGGGAGGGGGAAAGAGAGAGAAGAGGAAAGAGAGAGAGAAGGAAAGAGAGAAGAGGAAAGAGACAGAGAGAGAGAAGAGGAGAGAGAGAGGAAAGAGAGGAGAGGGAAAGAGAGAGAGAAGAGGAAAGAGAGATGAGAGAGAGAAGAGGAGAGAGAGAGAAGAGGAGAGAGAGAGGAAAGAGGAAAGAGGAAAGAGAGAGGAGAGAGAGGAAAGAGAGAGAAGAGAAGAGGGAAAGAGAGAGAGGAGAGGAAAGAGAGATGAGAGAGAGAGAAGAAGAAAGAGAGGAGGAGAGAGAGGAAAGAGAGAAGAAAGAAGAGGAAAGAGAGAAGAGGAAAGAGAAAGAAGAGGAGAAAGAGAGGAAAGAGAGAGAAGAGAGAGAGGAGAAGGAAAGAGAGAAGAGAAGAGGGAAAGAGAGAGAGGAGAGGAAAGAGAGATGAGAGAGAGAGAAGAAGAAAGAGAGAGAAGAGGAGAGAGAGGAAAGAGAGAAGAAAGAGAAGAGGAAAGAGAGAGAAGAGGAAAGAGAAAGAAGAGGAGAAAGAGCAAAGAGAGAGAAGAGAGGAAAGAGAGAGGAGAGGAAAGAGAGATGAGAGAGAGAGAAGAAGAAAGGAGAGAGGAAAGAGAGAAGAAAGAGAGAAGAGGAAAGAGAGAGAAGAGGAAAGAGAAAGAAGAGGAGAAAGAGAGGAAAGAGAGAGAAGAGGAAAGAGAAAGAAGAGGAGAAAGAGAGGAAAGAGAGAAGAGAGAGAGGAGAGGAAAGAGAGAGAAGAGGAGAGGGAAAGAGAAGAGGAAAGAGAGGAGAGAGAGAGAGAGGAGAAGGAAAGAGAGAGAAGAGGAGAGGGAAAGAGAAGAGGAAAGAGAGGAGAGAGAGAGAGAGGAGAAGGAAAGAGAGGGGGGGAGGAAAGAGAAAGAAGAGGAAAGAGCGACAGAGAGAGAGAGAAGAGGAAAGAGAGGGGAGAGAGAGAGAGGAGAGGGAAAGAGAGAGAAGAGGAGAGGGAAAGAGAAGAGGAAAGAGAGGAGAGAGAGAGAGGAGAAGGAAAGAGAGAGAAGAGGAGAGGGAAAGAGAAGAGGAAAGAGGAGAGAGAGAGAGAGGAGAAGGAAAGAGAGGGGGGGAGGAAAGAGAGAGAAGAGGAAAGAGCGACAGAGAGAGAGAGAAGAGGAAAGAGAGGAGAGAGAGAGAGAGGAGAGGGAAAGAGAGAGAGGAGAGGAAAGAGAGATGAGAGAGAAGAAGAGAGAGAAGAGGAGAAAGAGGAAAGAGAGAGAAGAAAGAGAGAAGAGGAAAGAGAGGAGAGAGAGAGAGGAAAGAGAGAGAAGAGGAGAGGGAAAGAGAGAGAGGAGAGGAAAGAGAGATGAGAGAGAGAGAAGAGGAAAGAGAGGAGAGAGAGAGAGAGGAGAAGGAAAGAGAGAAGAGGAGAGGGAAAGAGAGAGAGGAGAGGAAAGAGATGAGAGAGAGAGAAGAAGAAAGAGAGAGAAGAGGAGAAAGAGGAAAGAGAGAAGAAAGAGAGAAAAGGAAAGAGAGGAGAGAGAGAGAGGAAAGAGAGAGAAGAGGAGAGGGAAAGAGAGAGAGGAGAGGAAAGAGAGATGAGAGAGAGAGAAGAAGAAAGAGAGAGAAGAGGAGAAAGAGGAAAGAGAGAAGAAAGAGAGAAGAGGAAAGAGAGGAGAGAGAAGAAGAAAGAGAGAGAAGAGGAGAAAGAGGAAAGAGAGAGAAGAAAGAGAGAAGAGGAAAGAGAGGAGAGAGAGAGGAAAGAGAGAGAAGAGGAGAGGGAAAGAGAGAGAGAAGAGGAAAGAGAGGAGAGAGAGAGAGAGGAGAAGGAAAGAGAGGGGGGAGGAGAGAGAGAGAAGAGGAAAGAGCGACAGAGAGAGAGAGAAGAGGAAAGAGAGGAGAGAGAGAGAGAGGAGAAGGAAAGAGAGAAGAGGAGAGAGAAGAAAGAGAGAAGAGGAAAGAGAGATGAGAGAGAGAGAAGAAGAAAGAGAGAGAAGAGGAGAAAGAGGAAAGAGAGAGAAGAAAGAGAGAAGAGGAAAGAGAGGAGAGAGAGAGAGGAAAGAGAGAGAAGAGGAGAGGGAAAGAGAGAGAGAAGAGGAAAGAGGAGAGAGAGAGAGAGGAGAGGAAAGAGAGAGAAGAGGAGAGGGAAAGAGGAGGAAAGAGAGGAGAGAGAGAGAGAGAGAGGAGAAGGAAAGAGAGGGGGGGAGGAGAGAGAGAGAAGAGGAAAGAGCGACAGAGAGAGAGAGAAGAGGAAAGAGAGGAGAGAGAGAGAGAGGAGAAGGAAAGAGAGAAGAGGAGAGGGAAAGAGAGAGAGGAGAGGAAAGAGAGATGAGAGAGAGAGAAGAAGAAAGAGAGAGAAGAGGAGAAAGAGGAAAGAGAGAGAAGAAAGAGAGAAGAGGAAAGAGAGGAGAGAGAGAAGAAGAAAGAGAGAGAAGAGGAGAAAGAGGAAAGGGAGAGAAGAAAGAGAGAAGAGGAAAGAGAGGAGAGAGAGAGAGGAAAGAGAGAGAAGAGGAGAGGGAAAGAGAGAGAGAAGAGGAAAGAGAGGAGAGAGAGAGAGAGGAGAGGAAAGAGAGAGAAGAGGAGAGGGAAAGAGAAGAGGAAAGAGGAGAGAGAGAGAGAGGAGAAGGAAAGAGAGGGGGGGAGGAGAGAGAGAGAAGAGGAAAGAGCGACAGAGAGAGAGAGAAGAGGAAAGAGAGGAGAGAGAGAGAGAGGAGAAGGAAAGAGAGAAGAGGAGAGGGAAAGAGAGAGAGGAGAGGAAAGAGAGATGAGAGAGAGAGAAGAAGAAAGAGAGAGAATAGGAGAAAGAGGAAAGAGAGAGAAGAAAGAGAGAAGAGGAAAGAGAGGAGAGAGAGAAGAAGAAAGAGAGAGAAGAGGAGAAAGAGGAAAGAGAAAGAAGAAAGAGAGAAGAGGAAAGAGAGGAGAGAGAGAGAGGAAAGAGAGAAGAGGAGAGGGAAAGAGAGAGAGAAGAGGAAAGAGAGGAGAGAGAGAGAGAGGAGAAGGAAAGAGAGGGGGGAGGAGAGAGAGAGAAGAGGAAAGAGCGACACACACACACACAGAGAGAATGAGAATGCAGTGTTTTTAAATCAGGCAAACAAAAATTAATTGAATCGGCATAACCCCTTTTCTTTTAATAGCACAGCAGGAAGGCTGAAGCAGGCCATGCAGAATAATGAAATAGATATATCTGTCCAATGCAGTGCAGCGCAAGAGGGGGAAGAACGGGCAGTTCCTTGCAGAACAGAAAATCCTAACTATGGTTAGTCCTCGACTTACGACGGTTCATTTAGTGACCGTCTGAAGTTACGACGGCACTGAAAAGTGACTTAGGACCGTTTTTCACACTTACGACCATTTGCAGCATCCCGCACCTGATCCAAATTCAGACCCTTGGCAACGGACTCCTATTTATGACGGTCGCAGCGTCCCGGTGTGTGTGTGTGTGTGTGTGTGTGTCTGTGTGTGCGTGTGACGTGATCCCCTTTTTGCCGCCTTCCGACAAGCCAAGTCCGTGCGGAAGCCCGATTCACTTAACGACTGTCTGACTCACTGAACAACTGCAGCGGTTCGCTTAACGACAGTGGCCAGAACGGTCGTAAAACTCACTTATAAAAACTGCCTCGCTTAGCGACGGAAATTCTGGACTCGGTTGTGGTCGTAAGTCGAGGGCTACCTGTCGTTCTGCTATTCAGGCAAAATTATCCAGGCTCCTTAGGAAATTTCAACGCTGTTATTGTGTTATTGTGGCTTTGTTTGGGACTGTTGCAGCCTCCCCACGGTCACGGGATCAGAGTTCGGATGCTTGAAAAGTGGCCTCTACTGACTCTCCCTGCATATCTGCGTGGTTTGAAAGAGGGGTCAAAGAGGCCATCTAGACACAAAGAAGGAGGCAAACTTTTGGACCCACAACTTTGGAGAAGACCCTAAGATGGAGAAAAAGCTCCATCAGAAGAAGATGGCTAGAGATGCCACCCCTGATGGCCAGTGATGCACTTAGGGGTAGCCCTCGACTTACAATGATCCGTTTAGTGACCGTCTGAAGATTCAACAGCACTGGAGAAAGTAGGACCGTTTTTCACACTTATGCCCATTCGCGGCGTCCTGCAGCGACGTGAAATCCTAACTATGGTTAGTCCTCGACTTACGACGGTTCATTTAGTGACCGTCCGAAGTTACGACGGCACTGAAAAGTGACTTAGGACCATTTTTCACTCTTGCATTTGCAGCGTCCCACAGGGGCACGAGGTCAAAATTCAGACCCTTGGCAACTGACTCATATTTATGACGGTCGCTGTGTCCCGGAGTCACGTGATCATAATTGACGACCTTCTGACAAGCAGAGTCAATTAACGGCGGTGCCACTAACTTAACAACTGCGGTGATTCCCTTAACAGCGGTGGCAAGAACGGTCGTAAAATGGGACTAACAAGTGTCTTGCTTAGCGATGGAAATTTGGGGCTCAGGTGTGGTCGTAAACCGAGGACTGCTGACATTTTAGGTGAAATCGGGTCCATGCCGTGGAGAACTCAGCTTCACGGAAGCCCGAAGAAACTGAACAGAGAGACAGAAAATATTCTTCCTGCCCTACAGTCGTTCTAAACATACACAAATTACTGTAAATGCACCCATCCATAGAGGAATAATATTCCAACAATCAGGAGTTGCAAACCACAATTACAAGAGATTCGGGCTGCCGAGTCGTAAACCAGAAAGCCGGAATGTGATGCCTTTGACATTGAAGTGTTTTTTTTTTTTAAAAAAAAGCAGATTCAAAAACGCTTTATGAAAGAATCTGCCTTCCGCCCCTGTCGCTGTCAGTAATTTAATTAAAGAAAAAGATAAGATGTCAGGACCCACCCCAAACCACGTCTTAGGAGGACAAAACTCTTGGAGTCAAATCTAGTCCAAAAAGAATCTTTACTATGACATGCTTGGTTGTAGGAATACAAGACAGGACTTAATATTGTTCTACAAACTAAACCCTTATAAAGAGTTCCCGGTTCAACCCCCCCCTTAACCCCATTTGGTCAGTCCCCCATCATTTACCTCGTATCATCCCTCTCGTGGGAAAAAGGAACTTAGGACCTTTCATGTTTATTGCTCCCTTCCGTGACACAAGCCAGATGCTAGCCCCCCCCCTTTTGTTTCCCCAGTTCAAAAGGCTTCTCTTTTCCTTTGAAATGCCTAATACTGGTTCAATACACATCCGTTTCCTCCTCTTCGGGAGATGGCAGAATCCATGGAATAATGTTTTAAACATACATTTATGAATATGATATAAATGGATTCTTGACATAAGATTTGCGGAAATGCGATGTTTCTATTTATCCAGCAGAGGGAAGGCAAAGCCATGTTAAGGACCAGGAGAAGGGAGATTGCCTTGCAAATGAAGAATAGAATAGAATAGAATAGAATAGAATAGAATAGAATAGAATAGAATAGAATAGAATAGAATAGAATAGAATAGAATAGAATAGAATAGAATAGCAGCTGAAAGGGACCTTGGAGGTCTTCTAGTCTAGCCCCCTGCTCAAGCAGGAGACTCTATACCATCTCAGACAGATGACTGTCGAATCTCTTCTTAAAAACCTCCACTGATGGGAGCGCCCACAATTTCTGGTGGCAAGCTGTTCCACTGGCTAATTGTCCTCACTGTTAGGAAGTTTCTCCTTAATTCCGGGTTGCTTCTCTCTTTGATCAGTTTCCAACCATTGTTTCTTATCTTGCCCTCTGGTGCTTTGGAGAATAACGTGATCCCCTCTTCTTCTTTGTGGCAGCCCCTCAAATACTAGAATGCTGCTATCATGTCTCCCCTATTTCTTCTTTCCTTTAGATTAGCCAAACCCAAGTCCCACAGTCATCCTTCATATGTTTTGGTCTCCAGGCCGTGGATCATCTTAGTTGCTCTTCTCTGCGCTTTTTCCAAAGTCTCAACATCTTTTCTGAAAGAGGGGAAGGGTCCAATTTTGCTGATAATTACAGTTTGTGATTTACACCCCTAGTCTGTACAGGTAGTCCTCAGCGTACAACAGTCTATTTAGCGACCGTTCAAAGTTAGAATGATGCTGAAAAAAGGGCCTGGAACTCACCTTCTCCTGGTGATTGGCCCAAAGTCACCTACTCGGCTTCCACAGCTCAGGTGGGACTATAACTCACCGTCTCCCACTTTTGAGCTTGTTGCCTTAGCCTCTAACCCAAGGCTAGGCCACCTTGGCTCTTTTATGACTGGTGGACTTCAACTCCCAGAATTCCTGAGCCAGCCATACTTGAGGGGAAAGGGAGAGGTTTCTAAGCTGAGCCATGCTGGCTGAGGAATTCTGGGAGTTGAAGTCCACGAGTCATGAAGGGGCCATAGTTCCTCCACGCTGGCTGAGGAATTCTGGGAGTTGAAGTCCTCAAGTCATGAAGGGGCCATAGTTCCCCCACGCTGGCTGAGGAATTCTGGGAGTTGAAGTCCGCAAGTCATGAAGGGGCCATAGTTCCCCCACACTGGCTGAGGAATTTTGGGAATTGAAGTCCACGAGTCATGAAGGGGCCATAGTTCCCCCACGCTGGCTCAGGAATTCTGGGAGTTGAAGTCCGCAAGTCATGAAGGGGCCATAGTTCCTCCATGCTGGCTGAGGAATTCTTGGAGTTGAAGTCCACGAGTCACGAAGGGGCCATAGTTCCTGCACGCTGGCTGAAGAATTCTGGGAGTTGAAGTCCTCAAGTCATGAAGGGGCCATAGTTCCCCCACGCTGGCTGAAGAATTCTGGGAGTTGAAGTCCGCAAGTCATGAAGGGGCCATAGTTCCCCCACACTGGCTGAGGAATTCTGGGAGTTGAAGTCCACAAGTCACGAAGGGGCCATAGTTCCTCCATGCTGGCTCAGGAATTCTGGGAGTTGAAGTCCACGAGTCATAAAAGAGGCAAGGTTGCCTACCCCTGCTCTAGACCAAACTGCCCCCAAATTTCAATTAAATTGTGAGGTCACAGGGGCCACTCTGACTTTTTGTGACTACCCTGTGTATAAAGTTGCCGCTTCTGTTTATTACTGCATCGCGGTATGCTAATTATGTATTTGGTGTGCTTTTAGGCTGGGCCAATTAACTCTGTTTGTGTTTGCAGACTTTCTCCTTTGTTATGAGGATTGGGTCCAGGCAGCTTATCTGGGGGTTTCAGGAGGTTTGCTAATTTTAGTCGATTAACTTAGTCTCGGCTTGACCGTCAATTATCTCGGGGATAATCCTGTTAATTATCTGTGGATAATTAACTGTGGATAATTATCTGTGGATTCTGTTAATATTTTAAGGGGAAGATGGAAACCATCGAAGGAACGAAACATATTTGAATACAAAACTTCTGACGCTGCCAGGGAAAGTTTTAATCTTCTCCTTAGTTAGCAGCAGGTGATCATTAGCGTCTGTTTTCTTCGTAGTGTGAAACTTTTGCTAACTTTCTCTTCCCTCTAATTGCACCGGGCGCTGACGCAGAATTGACAGCCAACGAGAGTGTGGGTGAACTCCAGACCTCACTTTCTGGAAGATGCAACCTTGGTGACACCCGCATGGCTGATGGGCCTTCATTAAGATGGCCAGATCCTGGGTAAATTCGCATTTATGGCACCAATTTAGCTCTGCCTTTGCTCCAAACAGCAGGTTTGTATATATATATATATATATATATATATATATATATATATATATATATATATATATATATGTGTGTGTGTGTGTGTGTGTGTGTGTGTGTGTGTGTGTGTGTGTGTGTAAATTTTTAAATTGCTAACAAAGAATTAAGGGAGACTGATATGCATTTCAAACTTATTAGTTTTCATCAGTCAGCCATACCCTTCTGAGATTCGAACCTGGGCTGATTGCACATTAGGCAGTTGTTTTCACCTCATTGCCTAATGTGCAATCAGCCCAGGTTCGAATCTCAGAAGGATATGGCTGACTGATGAAAACTAATAAGTTTGAAATGCATATCAGTCTCCCTTAATTCTTCGTTAACAATTTAAAATTTACACAAATATGAGCTGTCACCGGTGTGACTACTGCCTGTCGATGGCCTTCAGGTTAGGCTGACACAGGAAATAAAGATTTGTCCCATGTTTGGGGCCTAGCAAGGTAATCTAAAATAGTTAACAAGCATTTGTGCCGCGTAACAGAGTGAGCGCCTGTTACTCGTCCCAGCTTCTGCCAACCTAGCAGTTCGAAAGCACGTAAAAATGCAAGTAGAAAAATAGGGACCACTCCGGTGGGAAGGTAACAGCATTCTGTGCGCCTTTGGCGTCTAGTCATGCCGGCCACATGACCACGGAGACGTCCTCAGACAAGCGCTGGCTCTTCGGCTTTGAAACGGAGATGAGCACCGGCCCCTAGAGTCAGAAACGACTAGCATGCACGTGCGGGGGAACCTTTACTTTACCTTTATATATATATATATATATATATATATATATATATATATATATATATATATATATATATATATATATATATATATTTCAAGAAGCAACTGTGACAATAGTAGTAACTGTGAGAGGGATCTCAGAGTCCTAGTGGACGATCCCTTATCAGGGGTGTCCAAACTTTTTTCAAAGAGGGCCAGATTGGATGAAGTGAACATGCTGGAGGGCCGAACATTTTTCCGAACATTCTTTGAACAATTACAATTAAATGCAAATGAATTATTTTATGCCAAGTTAATTGCAAATGGCATACTTTTCATTTTATAACATTAAGATCAACTGACAGCTGAGTTTTCACAATGTATTTTATGTGCAAAACAAGAGGCTTGACAGAACAGTGGAGCCTAAGGGGAGATATACAGGCACCCTGCCCCCTCCGCTCTCATTCACTCACCTTTGCTTGGAAAAGTTTCTCTCTCGGTCTCATTCACTCATGTTTTGTTTGCAAAAGCTTCTCTCTCGCTCTCTCATTCCCTCACTCTTGCTCCAAAAAGCCTCTTTCATGCTGTCATTCACTCACACTGCTCAATAAACGTTTCTCTCTCGCTCTCATTCACTCACCAACTCAAAAGGCCAGCCGCAGCGCCTCCATTGACTTCCATGGGGACGCTTGGCAATTAAAACCACTCCCGCTACTGCTGCTAACTTTTTCACTTGCTGCTTGGTTCCGATTTAACCTGCAGAAACAAATCCCCGAGCCGGCCCCCATGGCAGCAGCGAGCCCCAAGGAGCGGGGCGGCCCAGTGTGCTTGCCGAGACGCTGGAGCGAGATTGCCCCCAACAATCTGAACACGAGATCGGCATTTCTCAGCCCGCGCTGATCTCGCGCTCCTTACAATCTCCCTCTCTTTGTTTCAGTTTGCTTTCTACATTTGGGATGAAGACTCGAGGTTCGGCGTTTCTCTGCGCCCGCTGATCAGCGCGTGCGGAGAAATGCCCATTCCCTCTGCTGAGCCATCCCAGTTACTTCCCTGGAGCACCTCCATATCTTGCAAGGGTGCACAGGGAATCCGCATTTCTCTGCGCTCGCTGATCAGCGCGTGGGGAGAAACGCCCATTCCCTCTGCTGAGCCATCCCAGTTGCTTGCATTGCAGAAGGCAAGTATTTGGGATGAAGACTCGAGATTCGGCGTTTCTCAGCCCGTGCTGATCTCGCCCTCCTTACAGTCTCCCTCTCTTTGTTTCAGCTTGCTTTCTGCATTTGGGACAAAGACTGGAGACTCGAGAGAGGGAGATTGTAAGGAGCGCGAGATCAGCACTTTCTGCATTTGGGACAAAGACTCGAGATTCGGCGTTTCTCAGCCCGCGCTGATCTTGCGCTCCTTACAGTCTCCCTCTCTCGAGTCTTCATCCCAAATGCAGAAAGCAAGCTGAAACAAAGAGAGGGAGACTGTAAGGAGGGCGAGATCAGCGTGGGCGGAGAAATGCCGAATCTCGTGTCTTCGTTCCAAATGATTGCCTTCCGCAATGCAAGCAACTGGGATGGCTCAGCAGAGGGAATGGGAATTTCTCCGCACGCAGGAGAGGTTTGTTAGGGAGGCGGTGGTCCGGCGTTGTTTACCTCCTTCCTGTGTGTGTGTGTCGGGCCCACAGAGAGATGCAAACAACAGACTGCCACCACCTCTACCAGCCGTTCCCCACAGGTCTGACACACACACACACACACACACACAGAAAAAAAAATGAGAGGGGGAAAAATGCCGGACTGCTCCCTCCCTACCAGCCGTTCCCCGCAGGTCCGACACACACACACACACACACACACACACACAAACACATACAAATGAGAGGGGGGGAAATGCCAGACTGCCGCCTCCCTACCAGCCTCCCTACCAGCCGTTCCCCGCAGGTCCGACACACACATACACAAACGAGAGGGGGAAAATGCCCGACTGCAGCCTCCCTACCAGCTGTTCCCTGCGGGTCCAACACACACAGACACAGAGAGAGAGAGGGAGAGAGAAGGGGGAAAAGAAGGAGGGGAGCTGGCAGCACCCGAGACTCCATATGCTGCTCAGAAACACCCTCTCACTGCCCTCCCTCCTGTGGCAGACAGTCTTCTGCTTGCCGCCCTCAATCAGAAGGGAGGGCCGTGGGAGGGCCGCATTTACAGAGCAGGGAGGGCTTTTAGAGGGCCGTATTAAACTGCCCCCCGGGTCGCAAATGGCCCGCGGGCCGGACTTTGGACATGCCTGCCTTAAATAGAGCCAGCCGTGTACTGCAGCGGCCAAAAAAGCCAACACAGTGCTGGGCTGCATCCACAGAGGGATAGAATCAAGATCACCTGAAGTGTTAATACCACTTTACAAGGCCTTGGTGAGCCCACACTTGGAATACGGCATCCAGTTTTGGTCACTACGATGTCAAAAAGATGTTGAGACTCTAGATAACATCTCAGACCAGTGGCTGTCCAGTCTCTTCTTAAAAACCTTCAGTGATGGAGCGCCCAGAGTTTCTGGTGGCAGGCTGTTCCACTGGTAAATTGTTCTCACTCGACGTTTCCTTCTGTATGTTCCTTATGCTGCATTGTATCGCCTAGTTCAGCATGGATAGGACAGGGCTGGGAGATCTTTTCTGCTGAGGTGTGAAAAATGCCTTCCTCCTTGGGGACTAGACACTTGAAGGGCAATCCAAGCAGCCAGGAACACCCTTACCATAAAAGTGCTAAAAGAAGACAGAAGAAAAAAGACCGTGTACTTTGGTAATATCTTTACCCTTCGGGATTTAAAGCCTCATCAGAATTTTATTATCTTTACCTTCAGTTCCAAGAAATGTTTATCTTGCTGTTTTTCAACCTTGGCAACTTTAAGCCGGGCTGGACTTCAACTCCCAGAATTCCTCAGCCACTGGTCCTCAGACTTACGACTGTTGCAGCATCCCGATTGTCACGTGATCAAATTTTAGCCTCTTGGCAATCAGGGTGCATTTAATGATAATTGCAGTTTCCTGGGTTCTTGTGATCCCATGTGCGATTCTTTCTTTCTTTCTTTCTTTCTTTCTTTCTTTCTTTCTTTCCTTCTTTCTTTCTTTCTTTCTTTCTTTCTTTCTTTCTTTCTTTCTTTCTTTCTTTCTTTTTCTTTCTTTCTTTCCTTCCTTCCTTCCTTCCTTCCTTCCTTCCTTCCTTCCTTCCTTCCTTTTCTCTCTCTCATTTTTCTCTTTCTTTTGTTCACATGCTAAATAAATCTTTTCTTCTTTCATTTATTTTTCTTCTTTCCTTCTTTTTGTTTTTCTCATTTTTTAAACTTTTTTCTTTCTTTTGTTCGCATGCTAAATAAATTCTATTTCTTTCTTTCCTTCTTTTTCTCATTTTTTCTTTCTATCTCTCATTTTTTTCTTTTCTTTTGTTCATATACTAAATAAATCCTTTCTTCCTCTTTTCTTTCTTTTTCTTTCTCTTTCCTACCTTTTCTCTTTCTTTCTTCTTTCCTTGTCTCTCTCTCTCTCTCTCTCTTTCTTTTCATTAAGCCAGATTTGCTTAATGAAGGCATGATTCACTTAAGAACTGCAGGGATTCGCCTGCCAAACATGGTAAAACAGATCATAAAATGGGACACAACTCACTACTGCCTTGGTTAGCAACAAAAAGTCTGCTGCCAATTGTGGCCGTAAGTCAAGAACTGCTCATATTCCTTTTTCTGCCCTCCTGGAAGAAGTTGGGCATTTCCTGGAATTTGGCGCGGTTACCCGTAGCTTTCAAAGATACATATTCCCTCTCCTCAAATTTTCCACCCTCCTGTCCATGACACAATCTTCTTCCAGTCAATTTCACGCTCCCCTTTTCAGCCCCAAGACGAGGCACAGGATAAAGAAAGCAGCAGAGGAAAATCTCTAGGTAGTGTGCAAGAAACCAGCTTATCATAATTAAAAAGCTGAAAAGAAAGAGTGAGGAAGTGTGACCGGAGGGCACAAACGTACCTTTATATGTCTGAACACCTTTTTTTCCCCCCTTCTTAAATGTGCTTATCCTGCAGCCTCACTTAACGAAGTTGCAGCTGGCAGGCTCCAAAATTGTTTGATGGGCATCTCAGTCCAGGATAGCCGGTCTTAGTAATCGCCGTGCAATTTTGATCGAGGGGTGTCTGTGGGTGGAAATAATCCCACAGGGATCTCGGCTGGATCTAAGAGGGAGAGAATAGAATAGAATAGAATAGAATAGAATAGAATAGAATAGAATAGAATAGAATAGAATAGAATAGAATAGAAATAGAATAAAAAATAGAATAAGAAATAGAATAAGAAATAGAAATAGAAATAGAATAAAGAATGAATAGAAAGAATAGAATAGAATAGACCATGGCTTTTCAACCAGTGGTACGGGTACCACCTGTGGTACATTGGCACCTGGCAGGTGGTACACGGCCATTCTAGAGAAGTAGCAGCGGGGGAGGGGAATGAGCTGAACCGGTGGCAGCACCGCACAAGCCTGAGCGAGAGACGGCTGGAGCTGCAGGGCTGTCGGGGCTCAGCAGAAGCGCCAGGATCAGCACCAGGATCCAGCTGGAGCTCAGCGCTGATCCTGGCGCTTCCACTGAGCCCAGAAGAAGCGCCGATCAGCCGGAATGTTGCAGCATCTCCAGGGCCTTGTGATTTAGATTCAGATGCTTGGCAACTGGTTCATATTTATGACGGTCATGTGAAGGGAACAAAACCTGCTGCAACCACCCAGCAGAGGGGGGAAAAAATAAAAACCAAACACCCCCCACCCCTCGCCCCCGCTGCCAATCCTCAACAGAAATGCTCACAACAATGAAAACCTCGGACAGGAGGAAGAGCGCCGCCGGGCGGGCAGGCAGGTGTCTTGCTCGGCTGTGGCGTGAGGGGCCCTTTTTTCAGTGCCGTTGTAACTTCAAACAGTCACTAAGCGAACTGTTGTAAGTCGAGGACTACCTGTACTTCATCCCTTTTTTTTCTTTTTTGGGGGGGGTCATCAAGTTTTTGACACCTTGCTAGGTGACTGGTGGTACTCGGATGTCGCCATATCCTAAAAGTGGTACAGTGGGTGAAAAGGTTGAAAATGCCCTGCAATAGAGTAGAGTAGAGTAGAGTAGAGTAGAGTAGAGTAGAGTAGAGTAGAGTAGAACAGAACAGAACAGAATAGAATTGAATAGAAAATACAGAATAGAATAGAATAGAATAGAATAGAATAGAATAGAATAGAATAGAATAGAATAGAATATGGAATGGAATGGAATAGAAAATACAGAATAGAATAGAATAGAATAGAATAGAATAGAATAGAATAGAATAGAATAGAATAGAATAGAATAGAATAGAATATGGAATGGAATTGAATAGAAAATACAGAATAGAATAGAATAGAATAGAATAGAATAGAATAGAATAGAATAGAATAGAATAGAATAGAATATGGAATGGAATGGAATAGAAAATACAGAATAGAATAGAATAGAATAGAATAGAATAGAATAGAATAGAATAGAATGGAATGGAATGGAATGGAATGGAATGGAATAGAATAGAATAGAATAGTTGGAAGGGACCTTGGAGGTCTTCTAGTCCAACCCCCTGCTCAGGCAGGAAACCCTATATCATTTCAGACAAATTCTGGCCTCAGTTGTGGTCGTTAAATCGAGGATTACCTCTACCACTTTCTGCTTCCCTACCGAAGCAGCTGACGCTTATCGGAGTGGATTCATCCTGCCTGTTCGGAAGACAACTTAACTCTTGAAGTCGGGAAGAAGAATTGAAAAACCAAACAACTTGAAAGGCCTTCCTCGCAGCTTCCCACAGACCTGCTTCCCCCCCCCTTTCGATCTTAGTTAGTACGATTTAACGGCGTCTCCCCAGCGATTGTCTGTTGCTCATTGAAACTAATCACGCGGCAGAAAGGCATCTCCGGCTGGCGTGTAAAAAGCAAGAGAACTTTTCTCCACTTTTCCTGCTGCTCTGCAAGCCCTTGGTGGGGCTTTTCAACCTTTTCACCCATCGTACCACTTTTAGGACACGGCAACCTCCGAGGACCACCAGTCGCCTAGCAAGGGGTCAAAAACTTGATGACCCCCCCCCAAAAAAAGGAAAAAAAAGGGATGAAGTACAGGTAGTCCTCAACTTACAACAGTTCGCTTGGTGACTGTTCGAAGTCACAACGGAACTGAAAAAAATGCCCCTCAAGCCACAGCCGAGCAAGACACCTGCCTGCCTGCCCGGCGGCGCTCTTCCTCCTGTCCGAGGTTTTCATGGTTGGGAGCATTTCTGTTGAGGATTGGCAGTGGGGATGGGGTGGGGTGGGTGTTTGGTTTTTATTCCCCCCCCCCATCTGCTGGGTGGTTGCAGCAGGTTTTGGTCCCTTCACATGACCCTGGAACACTGTGACCGTCATAAATATGAATCAGTTGCCAAGCATCTGGATGTAAATCACAAGACCCTGGAGATGCTGCAACATTCCAGCTGATCGGCGCTTCTTCTGGGCTCAACGGAAGCACCAGGATTAGTGCTGAGCTCCAGCTGGATCCTGGTGCTGATCCTGGCGCTTCCGCTGAGCCCCGACAGCCCTGCAGCTCCATCCGTCTCTCGCTCAGGCTTGTGCGGTGCTGCCACCGGTTCAGCTCATTCCCCTCCCCCGCTACCACTTTTTCTAGGATGGTCGCCTAACACCTGCCAGGTGCCAATGTACCCCAGGTGGTACCCGTGCCACTGGTTGAAAAGCCTTGGGTTAGGGGAGATTCTCACCCGCATCTCCCTTTTTCTGTCTGAATTAATTTCTGGCTTGGCTTTCTTACCTCCTGAGGCGGGAAGACGGTCCTGCGGAGAGCAGAGAGCTACAATATTCGTTGCATCGCTGCCGGGATGGATAAAAACCAAGGAAACTTTGTCAGATGGATCCATTCTACTCCGCTGGGATCACAGTTTGTTCTGCAAAAATCTATTTGGTTGGAAGACGCCCTCCCCCCCAGCCCTTGAAGACCCTTCCTCTTCCTCGCCTTTCAGATTTTGCTGCTACACTAACACAAGATGCTGAGTGAACTGCAAAGAACCCACTAATGCAGGCAAAGGATTGGGGGGTGGGGGGAAAGGGGACCAACAGGTGAGATACCACAAAGGACCCACTAATGAAGGAAAAGGATGGGGGGGGGACGGGGAAAGAGGACCAACAGGTGAGATATCTTCGCCATCTGATTCTTTCCTTCGCGGTGCAGAACAGAGGAGTGATCACCTGGTGTCTTCCTTTCCTTTTCTATTCTGCTGCTGTAGGATACATTACAGCTAATGCTAGCTGGGGAATTCTGGGAGTTGAAGTCCAGCCGGAGATTTGGGACTGCAAGTTGAGGATCACCTGCGTAAGGAAAGAAGCTTAGTGAGAGTTTGAGAGTTCAAACTACCGGCGGTCCTCAACTTACGACCGTCATGGAGCCTGCTTATCCCCCTGGTGAAGTCGTGACTGGGGGCGGGGGGGGGGAAACAGGCCGATCACATGACCAACTCGATTTCACGATCTTCTTTTGCGGGGGTCATTAAGCAAACCCTAACCCTGACTCCTGGGATGGATAAAAACGAAAGAAATTTTGTCAGAAGGATCACCGATTACTCAGCCGGGATCACAGTTTGTTCTGCAAACGTCTATTTTTTTTTTTCTTTTTTAAAGAATACGGCTCCCACCACGTTGAGGATGTACAGGTAGCCCTTGACTTACGACCCACAATTTTAATGCAAGATTTCTGTTGCTAAGTGAAACATGTGTTAAGGGTGTTTTGCCCCGTTTTACGACCTTTCTCCCCACCGTTGTTCAGCAAGTCACTGCAGTCGTTAAATTAGTCAAACCGGTGTTAAGTGAATCTGACTTGGCTTGGCAGAAGCTCGCAAAAGGGGATCGTGTGACACATCGCCCCCTGGACACTGCGACCGTCGTAAACATGAGTCAGTTGCCAGGCGGCTGAAATTTTGAGCACATGACCGCGGGGTAGGCTGCGAAGGTTGTAAGTGTGAAAATTGGACCTAAGTCCCTTTTTCGGTGCCGTTGTAACTTTGAACAAACCGTTGTAAGTTCAGGACTATCTATATTTCCTTGCCTTTCCTCCGCCATCCCATTCATTAGTTCGTGGTGCTGAGTAGAGGAAGGATCACCTGGTGTCCTCCTTTCCTTTTCTGTTCTGCTCCTGTAGCATACAGATAGTCCTCGACTGATGAGCAGAATTGAACCCAAACTCTTCCCCTTGCTAAGCAAGGCAGTTAAGTGAGTTTTGCCCCATTTTTGTGACCTTTGTTGCCACCGCTAAATGAATCACTGTGATTGTTAAGCGAGTAACACAGTTGGGTTGGACTAGATGACCTCCAAGTTCCCTTCCAACATCATCATCATCATCATCATATTATTATTATTATTTCTACACAGTCCATTTGTTAAGTGAATCTTGGTTTGCCCATTGACTTTGCTTCTCGGAAGGTCGCCAAAAGGGAACCGCATAACCCCAGCACACTGCGACCGTCATAAATGCGAGTCAGTTTCCAGGCATCCGAATTTTGATCACCTGACCACAGGGAGGCTGCAGCGGCCAAGCGAGAAACACTCATTAAGTCCCTTTTTTTTCAGGGCTGTTGTGCTTTTGAACGGTCACTAAATGAGTGGATGTAAGTCGGGACTAATCGTAGTTAAAGCTAGTGCTGGCTGAGGGAATTTGGGGAGTCAAAAGCCCCCATTTCCAAGGTTGAGAAACGCAGGTTTGGAGACTGGCAAGACCCCATCGATCCTGCAAATTTGGCATCCCTTCATCCCAAGCTTTCGGGTCAACGTGTCGTGGGTTGCAATTTGCTGATAAGTCTACAAATCCTCCTCCAGGGCGGGCATCTGTCAGCCGCTCTGCTTATCTCGCTGGGCTTAGTATGGCTCTGGAAGGGAACCGTGGCAGGAATTTTATTTTATTTTTCCGGGTGACAGTAACATCAAAAACATCAGCACCTGGCTGGCTTTTACAGAGCCATCGAAAGGCTCCATGTTTTACAGGCACAGGCGGTGCTTGGCCTGCCCCGTAGGCCTCCATATTCACACATGCAGAAATGCACTGCCTATCATTGTGCGGGATTTTTTCCTCCCCTTTTTCTTTTTAAATGGCTCATAGCCATGCTGATCTTTGTAATTCTGCACTGACAGATTTGAGTAACGTGAAGAAATGGCTGGGTGACTCTGGGCCAATTACCAGGAGACGGTGAGTTCTAGTCCTGACTTAGGCAAGAAAGCCGGCTGGGTGACTTTGGACCAATCACCAAGAGACGGTGAGTTCTAGTCCCACCTTAGGCATGAAAGCCAGCTGGGTGACTTTGGGCCAATCACCAGGAGATTGAGAGTTCTAGTTCTG